>LR137860.1:2407-19030 GCA_900659605.1 Tisbe holothuriae | reverse complement strand
GGAAAAGTATAAAAATACGGCCTACGGAAAAAAGTTTTCTCTCTCCGTCGCGAGTGCGAACACAACATCTGATGGTTGGAGGAAAGTTGGGAAGTTTCACAGTTTTGGTTTCGGAGAAAAAGGACTCTTTTGAGGTAGTTTTCCGTAGCTTTATATGGCAGTGTCTAATGAAAGTAGGATTGTTGTTAAATTGTATTGCGTAATTAATAACCTATAAACTGCATCAATGTACGTGGGTTTTAACTACATCATTACATTATCGTTTTAACAAATGCATTAACTATTATATTAGATACAATTTAAAGGAATATATTCATTTTACTGTGACAATCAAATATCTCATATGCGCATTGCGTAGCTTAGAATATTTATGACATACATGTATGTTTATAACAAACCGGGCCGTAATCGGCGTCCAAATAGTTAGAAAACCGCGTTTTCTTCCTCTTCTTCGCTTTCCGTGGCGCGTCATCACTTTTAATGTGACGCAGAAAAACGGGAGGAAAAATTTATAAGCGGCGGAAAAAAGATTTAATAATAGAGTTACGATTTCTCCGTATATGTATAGAGATTGTTTGGTAAGAATTAAATGTAGAGGAAATTCATGAAAATAGCACGCAAAGGTGTTTCTTAAAATTGAAGATGCAACTAATATTCAGGGTTTCTCTAGTATATGCCTGATAGAGAAGTAGCTAGGACTAATTGAGGCTAAAATCTTTCTTAAGCGTAAATATAAACTGCGTTCAATTTCATAAGAAATGCTCAAACCTACTTAATACCTCAAAACCTATTAAATCTAGACTGAATCTGTCGCAAAAGTAAGCATTTCCACGTGTCCTGCTTTCGTTTCCATGCATGCGACCTATGAGTCGGACGGCTACTTACTCCAGTAAGTAGCCATCCCACTCATAGCATGCGACAGATCATTTTATTGCTGTTTATCCATTGAGACGCATGAGCTAAAATCTCAATGGGCAAAACAGCATAATACTCTAGTACTTGTAATTTCGTATTATTTACAGTCACTCCCACACTCTTACCATGCTTTGTATGTCGTATGTTTCAATGCCTTCCAAGTATCCAAAAACTCTATTTCTTTTCACTTATGTCTGTCTTTCTCCGTTTTATTGCTCACTTCTTCCCTCCCTTCACTCTTCGCCGGTTTCTGGTCAACTGAACGAGAGTGATTTCTACGCGCGTAATTTGCGTTCATTTCTCTCTCTCTCTCGTGTAATGTCAGCAGCGGAGAATGGTTATTATTATGACGCTCAGCGCGTAAATGTGGAAAAAGGACAGGGTTAGGAAGGCTTTAATATTTGCCATATACTGTATTTATTATATAATGCATAATGATAACAATATTGATATTTCGGTAACTGTTTGGTAATATGACTGAGATTGCTGTACGATTATGTAAGTAATACTGTATTCGAAGCAATGTCAAAAGTACGATTAATATCATTTAGGGTACCCGGCGGGTTTAATAGTAAGAATATTTTTACTATTTCTGACATCAAGACACTATACTAATTACGGTGTACTCGTTAAAATTATCAAGTGCATCTTCCAGAAGAACATACCAAAGTGCCCACATATTTATACGCCTAATATTTGGCTATTAGCTTCGGTAACCCCACTACATTTCTACATTAAACAACATTTTAGACATTTTTATATAAAATGTGCAAGGAAGGATTTGATGGAAGAATGTCAACGCATCAGTAAAATATCAATGTTATACGTTCTGCAGACCAGTTGCACGGGGAATGCACACCAACGCTTCCATTAAACAGATTAAAGGGAAGTAAACATAAAATATATAACATTACTGTTATGAAACCGCCTTTGCATGAATATTCGGTGTGCGGAGATGTTCGGCAAACAAATTAACAAGAGTTTCTTTTTATTGTTTTCTAGAGCAAGGATGACATATATTTTAATAGCCACCTCCTCAATCACCTTCAAATAGGACCTTAAACAAGCATCATCTTCGGCCCCCTTTTAATATTATTCCCGTCATTATCCTTGAAAATAAAAAGCGTATTAGAAGGCGTCATACGAAATCGGGATTGAAAAACAAGGCAACAGGGTTGCTGTGTGTCGAACGAGCCAGATGATGGAAGAGTCAAAATCAGGGATGACGGATTTTAAGTTTTAAATATGCATGATACCAGGTGTTTGGTGAATAAAGTTTTTTTTTGTTATTTTCATACAAACCCGTTTAAGACAATTTTAAGACAAATATAGTCAACATAACTACCTGAAAGAGGTTACCAATTGTAATAGTAACATTGATAATGTGAAAAATAGTCTATATTGTAAATTATATAAATCTGGACTTGTGTTGTGACAAAAGTATCAGCCAAAATTGGTTAAATGTCAAACCTCATTGGCTTCATAATTTTTTTAAAGTAAATGGCAACCCTGATCCAACCCCTTTATGGCAAAAGTATCAGCGAATATTGGTGAAATATCAACCCGAATTGGCTTCATAATTTTTAACTAAATGGCAACCCTGATTCCACCCCTTTACAGCCGCGACAACTCATCACGAAAACATCGTCTCAAGAACATGACAACAACAATAATCATTCGGTGGGAGGAGGAGAAAATCCTTCGACAAGTCATGCAAAAATAGGGTTATTATCAGGATGATTATTAAGCAAGGACAAGGCTACACCCGGCAATATTAAAGATAAAACAGATTTGGTTCCTTAATATGATTGAAAACAAAGCACGGTTATTATTCATTACAATTGATTACTAACAATGTTTGCAATTTGTGATTCTAGTTAATAGAGCTGATTTTTAAAAATAAATTATGATTAAACATTTAAGTAGGGAATGCTATAAAATGCATATAATAAAGTCGTGTATAAATATATTGTCTAGTCGGTTCCATGCTTCATCAAACTACACACTATAATACACTGACATACACATTTTATCCCTCTGTTTAATTATAACTGTGTGCCAAAAAAATGATTTGCACTCCCAGTCGTATAATTGCGACTTTGACATTTTGGGTGAGAACGGTTGTAATAATAAAAAGGAGATTTGTTACGTTTTAACTGCTTATGAAAAAATGCACGTAGCTTAGATTGGTTTCTGGGTTTATTGTTATTATTATAATAGGGTTACCAGGAAACGATTATAATGCAATAGTAGAATATACATAGCTTTCCTTACTGACATGTTGAATACCTGGCAGCCCTGAAACGTACTAGTGATTAGTGACACAATTAATGAATGCGTTTTTGACCCAGTTTCGACAAAATGCATTGCTAATGGGAACAGTTTAGTGAAATGAACTAATTCCATTGTCATATAATTATCTAATATTACTCTATCTATCAACAAAAATGCCCTTTCAAGAGTACAAACAGTTGTTGTTGTAACTCAAACTTGATTTATGATGATGTTTGTTTACAATTAGGACGCTGCACTGTCAACCTTTTATCCTTGAGTTCATATTTCACTTCGGAGGGTGACAATTGTTAAATGTGTAGTAAAGTGAGTTACCCTCCAAAAAAGTTATATTACAGCTCCAATACAAATAGTCAAAAAAGGGTTCGAAATCGAAACCGCTGTTAGCTGCTGGAGTTGATAGCCTGTAATGAAGTGACTATTTTTAATCATAGCAGTAAATGGTTCACAAACAACTTTTTTTTACTATCGCAACTGTAACCATATCAATGTTTGCACTAATCATTTGGAGGGCGGCAAAATTGTCAATTACATCCTCCTGTTAAAAGCTCTTTAGTTCACTTTAAAGCAGCCAGTGTTTGAAATTTGTGTATAATTGGTTAATTGCTGAGCAATGTTTGAAATGAGAAAACAACTCACAGATGCGAAAGTATTATAAGTGTGAAACCTTGAAAGGAGGAGGCAACAATTTTCGGACCTAATGAGTTGAACATGGATTTCATCCCCTGATCTTAGGAACTGTGTATATCTACGAATGGAAAATACTTTTTATTTCTTAGTTAACATGGGTTATATTTTCCGGCAAAAAGTTACACCAGTCATCAGTAAAAGCTTGCTCTTCAACTAAGTATTTAAGACACAGAATTATCCAACCCGTGTGTAATTGGACGGGAGATATTACCCCTCAAGACACTTTGAGTTGAGAAATTCCGCTATCGCCAGTTCGACTCACATCGAAATTATCTTAAACTACAATTGCAAAAGTCAGTTTGCATTCAAATGTTTCCCTTTCTAACCGTTACTGGTATTTCCGAGTTCACTACATAAAATGAAACAGATTTGCACTTATTCCTCGTCCAAGGCCCCATAAGTTTTTCTTCAACAAATGAAGAGTATTTCTCCTCTATGAGAGTCATAAAATATTCAGCAGATTTGGGCATTTCTACAAATATATACTCGTATAACAATATGTTTTATGATTGATTTTTTTGCTTTAATTGTGCTCGCTCTTGGTCTGTATAATTCATTCTCTTAGACTGACTTATGGCTACAATTAAGCATATTGAATAGATATGTAGCTGTTGTAATCAAATTATGGCGCAGGGAAGAGTGAACAAATATACATAGAGAAGGTTTTATTGTCTTACCCAAATATTGATGTGGCATATTATACTTTTGTACGGCGGAGAGTACAAATATACAATATATGAGATCGAGCACATGAGTGGTCCGATCCACATCGAAAATGCGGCCTATATTTGCATTGTGTTTTGGGTTTTATATATGGCTTTGTTACATGTTCATATAATTACACTCTGACCTTTTAATATGCTCAGTATGTTGTAAAATATATATTATAACACAAACATGTAATTACACTCTGACCTTTCAATATGCTATTAAGCACCAAATATTAGTTCTTAGTATATAATAAATACATGTATACAGCAAGTTTTATTACAATCAATTAATATTTGGAGCCTGATATACAGTACAAAGTTCTCACAATAAGAAGCAACATGTCGGCAAGCGTTAAGGAAGTGATTTCTAGCTATTTAATCGTCTTTTCTGATTGCACTCCTATTCATGGGTTTGGATATCTAGGGCATAATAGGAACAGGGTAGAGGATGTTGTATGGTACGAGAATGTAAACAAAGACTAGGAGATTTGACCCAAACGAGACTTTTGTACTTACTATGCGCAGCCTGACATATGTAGCGTCATCTTTGACATGAAGCTGATAATAGCGGCAAGCATTGTGGTGAACTGTGAGGAAACTGCCTCCATATGTACCAAAATATAGACCTGTCATGATCATGTAAAACTGTCCTCATCCCTTTTTGTTGTTCTATTTTAATCTGATTATGCTCTCCAACGATGAACTAACAAAACAATGTTTTCATTTTATCCATAGGATTGTCGTCATTCTTCTCTCGCTCATTTTTGGTTCCATCATTATCCATGACGCTGTCACGGTCTGGACCAATGAGCCCGTGCATATTGCAACCAAGGAATACTTCCACAGGGGAGATTTCCTCTTCCCTACAATTACAATATGTCCAAAGCAGGCGTTTCATGAACTCAATCTGCCTGGGATGTTGCTTAATAGGTGACTAAAGAAGCTTATACATCTAGCGTTTAAGAACTCTATACGTGGGAGTATAGGCTAAAATGACTCTTTGCTGGGTTTACAATACCATTACCATTGGTAGTAAATTCGTATTAACTGATGGCTTTACACATCTCAGTTACCGTATGGCTCAGTAAGTCATGTTCTCAATCCTCAGAGCCAAGTTCCGATGTGCCAATGCTGATCCCAGTGTAGACTGCGCTGAGACTGTTCAACTCCGACAGGATTTTGATCCGCTACTGCAGAGCATCATAAAGAGTATCGATGATAGACTCGACGATATTGAAGGCTATATTGATTTGAATGAGCTGTTGTCGACAACCAGTAAGAATTCAAATTTTGTTAAATTTATTGAATCAAACTTAGTTAACCCACCATGTTACAATGAGCCTTAATGGTACTTGCACAAAAATATAACCTCCATGCCAACCTAAATTCATCTTATCATCATTCCAGTCCCTCAAGTCTTCACCGACCCTGACCTCCAATCTCTACTTGAGTTTATCGCCGGAATCTTCACTCAGGGGTATCAATATTACACAAGTTCCCGTCCTTTTGATGAGTTCTCCCATTCCAAAAAGCTTTTTCCATATGTTATAAAGCTGATTATTGAGGAATTGGCTGGGACAGACCGGGCACCAGTTGTTAAACTGTACTCAGACATTGGGTTAATGGTTGATGATGAGTTGCAGTAAGTATTAACTGTATTATATAATGGACATACTGAGTAACCTATGTTGCTCGGTGTCTAATCCCGCTGATCACCTCATGTGCATCGAACGGATTAAAAAGGTTGCTTATCTGAGCTAATATGTTATGTCCCATTTACCATTAGGGCAACAATGGATAAAGTTAACGTGGACATAAGTCATATTGGTCACATTGGAGGTAAGTCTTTAAACGTATATGGGTAAGAGATACACTTTAGAGCCCACGATATATTCCAAAAACTGCCACAACCAGTCTGAGTCATACAAGTTTTAGAGCTAATACAAGTCCTCTCTTGGACTTGCCCATGGCCAATAGAAACCTGGTCTATCTGGAGAAAGACGGTTTGAATTTCGCGCGGTATCTTTTTCTTTCCTCTAAAAGTTAGGCAGCTAGAAAAAAGGAAGGAACTACCATATATGGCCTCTCAGTCTGCTGAGTGTTTGGCCAATTTGAGTGAAGCTCAGCTGAGGCTCAGAGCACTGAATCTTCTCCCCTTTTTCCTGCTGTCTAACTTGTTGGCGGCAAAAGTTTGGCGAATTCCTCCCTATTCCCGTTCAGATAGACCAGGTTTTGACTGTCCATGGACTTGCCCTTAGGGTGAAATATGACAACTTCATTTCCTTATATCCAGATCCCACAAAAGACGACATACCAGTCATCTTCCCCGACAATCGATTATGTACTGATTCCATGTGCGGCACTCATGATGCAATGTTCACACTCATTAAAAAGCTCTACTTCACATTCAAATTGGATGGATTTGGGATGGGAAGTCTTCTCATGTATCATGCAGCACACATGCTTGAGACAGGTGAAAACTGTTATTTTTAGCAACTGGGAATAGCCAAGTATGTAGATAACTAACTTAAAGTCTTGCAACAGCTGAGAGGTAGCTAGCTTTTTGGTTCATATTTATCCCTAACAAGTTTCTGATCTTGTCAAGTGCTCGCTCTACTGCAGGAACAAGTTCAAAGTTATATGTCATAATTCCCTGAAGATTCATTCTCGGAATAAACATAGAACACTATTTTCCTTGTAGGCGTTCACAATGGGCTCGTAGATGTTCTACAATCATTAAATGTTTCACATCATATCAATAAACTGACAGAGCCCAGTGTACTAGATGTCTTATTACGACTATCAGAATCTGGAGAGCAAACTGTACAACACCCAACCTTGATTGAAAGTATATCTTATGATAAACTGTTATCCATTATGAAGTATTCCACTGTTAGTGCAAATCTAAAGGAAAACAACGACAAGATTTCACATATTCAACAGAATATATATCAGACCCTCAATGTGTCATCTGATAAGATTAAAGCAAGCGCTGCTAAGAATTTTACATCGATACATCACCTTGATACTCTTGAACGGCCATTAGATCAAGCAGGAGTGTTAAATGCACCATTCCTTGTATTTCAAAGTGCATTCATGACAGCCCTGTCTAACCCTGAACCCCAGGAACAGGATACATTTGACCCAAGTCAGGTGAGATAGAAACTGGCAAATACTTTTGTAAGTCATCAGCTGGGGGGACGTGGTAGCCGTGGTCGCAAGTTGCTCAATCCTGTGGCCCAGAAGGCTGCAGGTTTGAATCCCCCCAGCGGCATGATGATGAAAAATTGCAATCACGGCCGTCTAGTGAATGAACCAAAAGGTAGTGCCCAAAAATATACAAAAAGGCATCACTAGAAAATATTTTAAAAAAGGTCATCAGCTAGGCTGATCCAAATCCAAATTAAAAACAAAAAAAATTGCATAAAATTCATATATACATGAAGTGGTAGATACGTATGTATCTCAAACATGGAAGCAGCTACTTGCAGAAGAAAATTACCAAATTCTTTAGGTTGGTCAATTCTACGACAGACTAGATTTTATCAAAGTATGCGAAGAGGGACCAAAACTGGCACTTTGCAGTCAAGACTTCACTCATATTCAAACATCAGAGGGAGTCTGTAATGTATTCAACTCCAAGTCAATAGACCATGTCATATCCCCATCCCTTGCACTGGAAGATTTTAAATCTGTCTACAGACCATCAATGCAAGACATGGGTGTACTTGCATCCAAGAATAGGGATGAAATGAAGCTCTTATTAGATGTGCACAATACAGAGTTGCTTGACGCACTGGTTGACGGAGGGTATTTTGTAATTAAAGTGGATAATCAGAGGAATGTTTTTGACATGGCTGCACATGCCATGGTTATGAATCCTGGAACTAAGAGTGTTATTAGTGTGGTGCCATTTCAACAGACTACAGAAAGGACTGAGGCAAGCATCAAGCATACAATATATTTAGACATACATGTAGATGCACTATAACGTACATAAACATAAGAGTGTTTAAAAAGGAATAACAGTGCTAGTGCATTGTAATTTAGTCAAATGTTCCTATTCCTTAACTCGTTATACTAGGTTATTGATATCTCTTTGGAAAAGAGAGGCTGTCTGTACTCTGAAGAAGGCTCCCTAACCATTTTCCAAGAATATTCTGAAGAAAATTGCGTTCTTGAATGCCAGATTAGCCACTATGTCAAGGAGTTTGAGTGCATTCCATGGGATCTCAAGTTGTTTGCACAGGAAAATGTGGCAATATGCTCAGGACCTAAGGTATTGGGAAGTAGGCTTGCCATAGCGTGCCTCTATAACAAGAGTGTGGTTAACTCAGCTCAATACATGCCTCAGTAGTTCATTTTTTCTGTGTTCTATGACTGCTCTGATAACCAGTTAAGAGTAAGAGTCCCCTTCCCTTTTTTCTGACGGCTCTCAGCCAGCACTACAAGGGCAGTCTTTTGAACGCGGCCCCTCAGCTTTCTGCAGAGCTTAGGTGGGAAAAACTCATCAGTATGGGTGGCTTGGAGCCCTGAGTGCACCTTAGCTTGCCACCAGTAGACTAAGAGCAATTTGAAATTTCCAATGTAACTTTTTTACATGTATACCTTTCAGGCATTTTCCTTCAAGAAGAACATTACATCCTCCAGGATAAAATGTGACTGCCCAGAGGATTGTAATTTCCAAAAGTATCAACTAAGCAGGGATACAGTTACAATTGACCCTTTAGTTCAGTGCAGGGACCAGAGTTTCTTCAGAGGGCTACAAAACTTTGGTAGGTTTTGTATGAAGCTTATATGGTATTGGATACACAGGTTTCTTTTCCAGAGACTCTCCCAGCATTTGAGATAACCCAATCCTTTAAACAAAAGTATTTGGAAGGCTCAGAAGCTATAACAAAACTTTGTCAATCAAAGATGGAGCATGACCTAGCAATTGTTTACATTAAAGTCACAACTCTGGAATTTGTTCAGGCTTCTTTAGAAACAAGAACTTCTTTGACAGACAGAATTGGGCTTGTTGGTAAATTATTTATTACGTTATTTACTCACTCTCATTATGTTGCATCATCCCTGGTTAATGGGGCGCTACGCCATGAGCGCAATTTACGACACATGAGGGGTTAAAATCTGTGACTTTCTGGGCCGCAGGGTCCCCATGCACGACTTGCCATTAAGGCTACCACGCTAACTACGAGTAGGTAAAGGCTCAAAATCCTATTAAAGTATACGTACACACCAATCAAATACAGCTTAGAAAATGCCCAATAGAGGGCGTGGCAAAAAAAGACTGCTCAGATAAGAAGAAAAACACCTTTGAGTTTTTCAAATATGACCATCCAAGATCTAACAATTTCCTTAACCAAAACTCAAATGTGTTTGTTAGCAGTCAGGAACAGCTTTCAGCATAAAATGTGAGCAGTCTTTTTTGCAGCGCCCTAAAGCGGAATACAGATCGTAATGTACACGCATCATCCGTATACTTTATACACAGAGCTGCAAGATTCTCTACAATCTTATTTTATGATCTTAGGCGGCTCCATTGGACTCTTCAACGGGTTCTCTCTCTTTGTCTTCTTTGAGATCTTTTTCTGGCTCTCCTTCCTGGCTTTCATAGTGACGACAAGACAAGCTGGTGTCTTTGAACCCATCAACATATCATCGGCAAGCATGGCTGTATTTACAGCCAAAGAATACCTAGAAGCAAGTACACTGCACGGATTGGTCTACTTTGTGACATTAAGACGATTTCTTAGCAGACTGTATTGGTTTGCTGCATTTGTAACCTGTCTAGTTGGCGGTAAGTATTGTCATAAGAGTACTGTTTTGTGGATTTTCTACTCTGGGTCACATATTTGAAAGAAAATGCCCCTATTTATAATGGTTTAATTTTGCATGAAAGTGACCATGGCATGAAGTGTAACATCATTATATTTGCAGGAATGTATATTGCTGTCCGCGCCATTAAAGAAATGAATGAAAACCCCTTTGTGAGACATGTTGATTATGACAAGACTCCTCTGAATGAGACTCAATATCCGACAATAACACTGTGTGCCGATCAGGATTATGATCGATGGAATCTGCAGAGAATGATGATGAATAGGATGGATTTGCAATTTGCTATTCAGGTAAAGTTAAAAATAAAGCCTTTTATTCGGAAACATAGGGACTTCATTGTTAAGGATGGCATGCATGATAATCAAAGACACACCATGATATATTCCCATTGTGTATATTTCTTGGAAATTTTTGAGAAAAAAAATCTTACTACATGCTTACTGATTTGCTGTAATACAATTGTGAGCATTTTTAAACTTATCACTAACTTAAACCCTCTCTACCTAGGGAAAGCAACCCCACATGGTATATCCAATTGTGGCCGCCTATCACCTTCTAGACCGTCCGGTCTGGTGGTCTTGGCTAAATGAGAAAAATAGGCAGGGATTACTCCAACAACACAAGGAGGAGGCAAAGAAATATGTCGAGATGATACAGTCAAAGGGGCATTTCAATCAATTTTGGTGGAATTACAGGGAGAAGGTGGAGCAAAGAAGAGGTAAAAGTACTTTATCCTTGGGTTAACATGTATTTAATTGTGCATTCTTAATGTATTTGATTGGTGTCCTTACAAGTCGTTGAAGTTTCAAATTCCCTCAGCAACATGACAATAAAATTGCAAGCAGGGTGTTGCATGGCGATGAAACAAAAAATACATAAAAAGTAGTGTCCAAAATTATATAAAGAAGGATGAATCCCCACTTCCACCCCCTGATTCATGATTACAATAATAGCATACGAGAACTCATCTAATTGTCTTTTTCGTCTTAGATTTTGACTCTGTGATCTACTGGCCTTCAGGTATAAAAGCAAATTTGACCATACTTCTTTATTAAGATTTTTTTCTAAATCACCATATTTTTTCCTCCAGGCAATCAGCCTTCCATTAATTTACAATTGGAATCAGAACCCCAAATGTAAGTGTTATTTATGTATGTAATTGTAATTTAAAGCCAAAATAGTGCAAAAAGTGAACTATTTTTTGTATTGTTTCATTCCTGTATTTAACCTTGTTTAACACTAACTGCACTATTTTCCTATTTGCGATTACTTTTGGAGTATGGACGAAATCTATCCTTACAAGAAACATGTCCATAAATATAGCTAATAGTGTCTTTCTGATCAAATTTCAGATTAAATTGCGCTGCAATGGTACAGGATGCAAACACAGATGGAAACTCTTGGCTGGAAATGGAGACCAATTTGTTTAAAAACAAGTTCACTGGACTAAGTATGTCATTTCTTTTTACTGTAATTTATATTCGTTCTTAATACCTTCTAGTTATCTACACTTCCAATGGCTGCACTCCTTCAAATTCCCTAAATGGAGTTCAAATCCGAGTGGGAAATCACAAACCAAACTCAATTGACGAACTTGATCAAAATGAAGTTAAACTTACATTAGGATTGCTTAACTTGGATGAGAATGAGCATTATGTTGCATTTGATGATCCAATACAAGGAGGAAAATACATTACAATGCAGAAAATGAGTCCTGGGCCATGGGGAGTAACTAGAGTGGATATATTGCTCTATGATAAATTCAGTAAGTGTATTTTAAGTATAAATATTAGATACATTTATTTAGTGCCCAGCAATTAATATGCAATATATTGCATTTTAAGCAGATGAGCAAAAGCCAGATGAGCCCTTGGATCATAAAGCCACCTACTGCAGTTTGGGCACTGACTAAACCCAACCTACAATATACACTATTGGATTTCTTAAATTATAAAATTCTTTTATTTTTAGCTGGCTGTGGCGTAAACCACCCCAATGATGAGTTCTCCTGGAATCCCCTCTTTGAGGCAAACCGATGCTTTATTGTTGCTCCCAACTGTGTTGGAACTTTACTCTTGCCACTTGCCTCAATTCACAGTGAAGAGGAGAATAGATTTATTCAGAGTAAGAACATTGATATTTAATATTCTAATAATAGGGAATTAACTTAAGTAGTAATTTAGAAGAAGCCAATTTATCTTTCTGTGAAACTGATATGAACGAATATTTGTTAGGTCTTGCTGCTGATGCGCATTCCACAGATCTTGTCCACATAGGATTGTACAAGGCCATGATTAGGGAGAATACTAGTCCCGATCCAGAGTTCTACTGGGAAGACAAGCAGGATATTACCTACACAAACTGGGAGACTGGGCATCCTCGTAAGTCTAAAGACATTATTTAAGCCCAAGTGTGCTCCTGTGTTCCTGTTGATATCAACTTCCTAACTAGTAATGGAAGTCACCCCCGAATTTGACTGTGTCTCCCTTTCCCCTACCGAACCACCCAATAGAGGTTGGATCAACCTTCCTTGTGAGAGATATGAGCAGATACTAACACACGGGTTTTGGACATTTACGATTTGTAAAACACCAATTGTAGACGGTGAGTAAATGAGGTTTACATTTGGACAATAGGTTTGGTTAAGAGTAAATATTTACAAACTATGTACCTAGATAGAGTGACTTTAGTTAAGAGCATGTAAGGGCTTGGGTTTGGTAAAAATGTTCGTTCAACTGAATTAATGACTGTTGAAAAGTAGCAAAAACGGAATTGTGCAAAAAGCAAAAGGTGCCGATCAAATATGGTCCAAGTTCGAGTCCACATTTTGTACATAATCTTTCTAGTTAAGGCCCTATTAAGCTTTCAAAATAAAGCTAACACTAAAACTCTTTCAGGAATGTGTCCCAGTAATGCAGCATGGCAGCAACGCAATGAAACTGGTTACTGCTATGTTATGCATCAATTTGAGAGAATAGGGAATAGCACCTTTTATGTCGCAAAAGATTATTGCGAGGGTCTGGGAGCAAATCTAATATCAATACACTCAAAATTAGAGCAGGACATTGCAGCGGGTGAGTTACTCCTCACAAATTAAATTATAGGCCATAGGGCAACCTTATCCCATTTAAATCATTTTTGATTTCATGACACTAGATGGCGCCATGGGTTTTGCCTCTCATGTCTTCTCTTATAGCTCTTTTTTGAACTGCCTTTGAGTTTTTCTAGAACATGTGTAAATCACATTTTTGTGTAATGACAGCTCTAAAAGTATAAGGGTTTCAGCTGCCTGTGAGTTTTTATAATATTTTTTTTTTGTCTTTTTTGTATTATGACAGTTTGAGAAGACATTTGAGAGAGGAATTACCACTAGCGCCATCTAGGGACAAATATAATAACTAAACAAATTAGTACACCAAGGTTCCCCTATTGACATTTACGAACAGTAAAAAATGTATTATGGATAGGAATAGGAAATAGGATACCTTATCATTGAAATGTGGCTATGTTATGCCATGTCGTGATTACTTTGTCCCAAATTGTCCTTTTAATTTATTTACACTAAACCCAAACTTCCCCCGTGTGAAGCTTTAGGCGGGCTGCCTGGGAGCACTGCTGGGAGAAATCATAAGCGAAAACTTAGTCACTTAGTGCTGCCAGCTAGCTGGAAACTCAGTACTCAGATTCATCATAAGCGATGGCGGGAAAAACGGAAAAAATCAAATAAAACAAACTACATGGGGTGACCTATTCCTCTCCTTAGCATTGTTGACAGCTGGCGATATATTATTCATTGGCTTAACCGACCTTGATAACGAAGGTGACTACAAGTGGACAGATGGAACACCATTGGACTTTACTTACTGGTTCGGGTACAATCCGAAACCAGATGAGTATTACAAATACTATGGCAAACGGTAATCTCTGTTTACTATAGATTGATAGTACAAGCGCTAGTACCTCAAGAGTGCAATAACCTTAACCTTGTTAAATTTGTAAATTAGTTTTATTGTGAAATCGTCTAAAATGTAAACAATATATCTGGGTATGGACAGTTCGTATAAAAATGTGTTTAGTACAGTAATTAAGGAATTGTATGCATCAAATCTCTCTTTTTACAGACAGTTTGTGAGCATGAACCGGACGACGGGGAAATGGATCTCATTTCCAATGGAAGATATGTACAATATACTAAGTGAATCAAGGACACACCAGCATCAAGTTTGTGCTAAGGGTAATAAGGAACACTCCAATAAAATATCAAGCATTAGAATGGAACACTGAAGTAAATACTTATATACCCGCCGAGATTCGTTTCAGATAGACGCTGACGTCAGCGTCAAATACCAGTCGCATTTCTTGTCCCACACTAAACTAAAACTCCTTAAATTGGCACTTTCATTAATACGAGAAATGCATGCATACATCAGCGGCTGCTATGCGACGCATACCGTCAGAGAAACGAATCTCGGCGGGTACTTACTGCAGCATAGCATATGGAACATGTTTGAAATTAGCAACATCTTCAAAAAATATAACATGACCAAGGGGAGGTTGACTTTTTCCATCCTTACTAAAAGTCCTTCCAGATGGATTTCAAAAGCTCTTTTGTCACCATTTTAAGAGCAAAATTTGAAGTTTAGACGCAGTTCTGTGTTAACTGAATTGTGCCCAAAATGGCCTTATTATAGACATGATTGCCCAATCCCATCAACTGGACATAGCAAGTGATGTCTGTCAAAATCTAGAGACATGCAAGACACTCTCAGAACTGGCATTGCAACATATTATCCTGCAGGTAGGATTTTCATCAAGTTAATCATTAGATTTTACCCTCATTGTATAAAGGAGTCATACAAAGCGTTCAAATTCTGCTACAAAAATTACCAATAGAGGGCGGGACAAAAAGGCTGCTCACAAAGAGGGATAACACCTTTGAGTATTTTTACAGTCTTGCAAACAGCTAGCACCAAAACTTTGATAAAAAAAAAGTCAAGGTAGTTTCTTGTGGCCAAAGCTTTAGTTCATAACTTAATCAAACATTAATCTATTTCCATACTTTTAAAGGTTCTAATTAGTATTAACACAATCGGTAAAATATACAGATTAATGTTAACATTTATTAACACGCTTATTTAATGTTTTAGGTAATCTTACTACCTCAAATTGGGAATAAGGGGGTTAATTTTATGGTGTGCACTTAAGTGGCATCTAGTGGCCTACCTTGTCAAATTTGAGCAGTCTTTTTGCAGCGCCCCCTGGTTTTAGTATTATTGTCATTCTTATGACTAATGTGACTCCTTTATTGACAGTTTGCTCACGCCAGTTTACTCACACCAGTTTGCTTGCAAGCTGCCAATGCCCGACATCCACGCCGTAGACATGACGCGCTCCAGCGTTGAGAAGTACCTGGCAAAATCCACCTGTCGAGGCTCCAAGGTCAAGTGCGACTTTGTCCTTGATGTTTACGCCGGTCTTCTCGATCGCATGGACCAGTTTCAGGGCGGCGCGGGATACATATTCCTGTGCCGGGTCATCAACATGGACGACATCATCTCTCGGAACAGTTCGCGATGGTTTGGGTGAAAGTTCGCCATCCAGCAAGACACAACCGCGCAGAATCGCGTCACGCGCACGGGCGCGCGAGGTGTAGTGGCCCTTTTCAACAAGCCATTCGTCAAGGCGGAGTTTCTTCATGCCTGTTCATTGGAGCAGACATGAACCAAAGGCAAGCAATAGATTGGTTTGTCAGTCTATCGGGTTTCCATCGCTGTCGAATTTTTCCCAGATGACCCGTCCGGACTGTCTGACTTTCTTGCCGTTGATACTGCCGGTCAAGGTGTAATCCAGATCAGATAAAAGATTTGATACCATCGGTGGTAGTCCATTTTCACCCTTTGGTGGAACCCACGCCGGGCGTGGCAAAAGACTGGTTTGGGCCTCTTCCTTGCGGAGTAGTTTACGGGTTACGAGAAAGGGATATTCGTCATGATCGATGGAATCACGAATCTCGCCCAGTTTTTCGGCCGCGATCTTCGCAGCAGCAGCCTCAATTGAGCGGTCGAACTTGATTTCTCCAGCAAATGCAAACCCCGTTGCAATTAACAGGATCGATGCACCCGTCGTGATAATTCTGCCTGCCATGGATTAGGCCCCCGGATAAAAACTCCAGAAA
>LR137858.1:2255-13492 GCA_900659605.1 Tisbe holothuriae | reverse complement strand
CGAAAAAACGAAAACGAAACTTCGGTAAAATAACGATTTCTGTATCGAGTCTGTTATTTTACCAAAGGAAAAAAAAACGAAATTTCGTTTTCGTTTTCGGTGAAATAATGCTTTCCTATAAAAGTAGACTTTGGGAGTGGTACCTCTTTTTAAAGGGCTGTTTATGCTGGAAAGAAGCACATTGTATAACATTTCTGGGCTCAAATATATTCCTCTTGCTCAAAACGTACTTGTCAATCCAAAAAAATTATGTTTATGTTATGAAAAGTGGGATAACTTAAGGTTGTCTCGACGACAGTTGACTGGCCCTCATATCTGCTATAAAATAATATTTTTTGACATTACTTAAAACCAGTCAATATGTATGAAACTGTTGTAAGCCTTGCGAACTAATGCTTCGAAATATGTAATGGGAACATTAAAAGGGAATCTAGCTTTGATAAAAAAAACATGGCAACACCATCAGTCTGATGTATTTTGCGAATCATGCAGCTGTTATAATTACATATGAAGGCAAGATAGTCCTGGCCAGGAATAATGATGTATTTTATTGTACTTTTTATGTACAGCGCACAAATATTTGTTTTACATACGTAGTTTAACTTAATATATATACAAATATGTTTTTAATATTATTATACAAGTCATGTAATATACATTCAGATATATTACTCTCTGAGGACTGTGAGCAACTCTGACACTCGTTTATTCACATCGGAGAGTGAACAACAAGTCATTTCATAGAAGGCTCTTGTTTTGTCCTCATTCAGCTTGTACTGGAATTGTTGCATGTATCCATCTTTACAAACAACCTTCTGACGGTCAAGATAGACAACCCACCAGCTCTGTTCAGCACCACTTAATCGTTGGGAGGTCTAAAGGAAACAATATTGACAGAATTTGGCTACCCGGCAAGTTTCGTTCAGTGCTACGTTCACGCCGTTAACTTTGTATTAAAGTTAACATGCAAGATTATTGTAAATGTAACCCAAGAATAAGGAACTTTGATGTTCTTATCCTTGCCTCTTATTTACCTTAATTTTGCGGATAATGAAGTTCCACGCAAAGTTTACGGCGTGAACTTTCACGCAAAATAGGAAGGGAAAATCGCCGGGTAGAAAAAAGGACCAGAGGACATAGGACATACATACCGTGTGTTTGGAGCATGTTGGTTGAGTATCCACAAAACAGCAGTTATACTCATAATACCATTGACTTCCAGGTTCCTTTTTCGACTTATTTATCTAAAACAATAAATATTGATGCCATCAAAAACTAAGCTAATGCGATTGTACTATTACTTTAAACAAAATATGCTTCATTCAATATAAATTATATCAATTAAACTTACTATAAAGGACGTCAGAAGTCCATTAGCACCACAATCAACATTTTGCTCCTCCAATCTGTACGTATTGCCTGTTGTAGTCTCTGACACATAGTCAGTATTAGCGTTTGAGAACACAGCCCGTTTACTGCAGGTCAAATTACTAGGGACTGCACACTGGTAGAAGTAGAAATCCTTATAAGACGGTGGAAATTGTTTCCTCAAAAAGCGGAATCTATGAAGGAGTTGACTGTTGTGTATACATTTGTGGAATAACGTTGTATAGCATACCCAGTCAATAATTCTGTTTCAGTGCAAGAAAAGTCTAGGTGCGACAATACCAATGCATTATCTTGAACTGTAAGGCCAGGCTCCCGATGTTCCTGGCTAAAACGAACTTCAGGTATTTTACCTAAAATGCAAAATGAATGGAAGATGTAAAACACTTATCAGACTCCTTGTAAGCATTGCAGCCACATGAAAAGTTTTCTCAATAGAGAGAGGCTTGTTGAGGTCTCATACACATAATATAGTATAACTGACACCTTACACATTTTTGGTTTAGTAGAAGGCGACAAAAGTTTAAAGCCTTTTTTAAACAGGTGACTGTAAGAAATATCGGCTCATCATGACTAAATAAATGGGATTGGGCTTGGATGAACTAGTTTGAACTGACAACAATTCCAATTTTGTATCAACAAAACGGCTGCTGCAGTAAGGTTTGAATAGGTATTTTTTTAAAAAAATATGCCTTATAACTTATTTTCTTATAGCTTACAGCAAGTCATGTTGTAGTAATAGTTGCTCTGAGTATGATCCAAAACATATTGAAATTGTTGTAATAGCGGGAAGTTTTCATCGGAGCATGAAACATTAGTTTCATTCAGTGTCATTACGTACCAACGATAAGATTCCATTCTAGTTAGTTGAGGGGTTGTCTGCATAGAAAAATATATAAATAAAGTTGTATAATACAATGATATTATTATGTTCATATATTAAGTCGATCAGTCAGACGAATACGATATAAATAAAGTTCAATATAAATATAATTATAGAGGACAAAGTTAATCACTGATAGTGAACTGTTTATTTGCAGCTTCTTGATTTAAGAGATACTCTTGTGAAACAATAAATAGAACTCACATTTAAAGTCAAAATGACAAAATGTTAACTCCAAAAAAGTTGGAGAAAAATAATTCTGTAAAAACCGGCAAATTATGTACGGAACCCAACAGTAATTGAGGACTATATAGAACTGAATCTCAGGGTCTCTACTGAGGACAACAAATGTAATAATATTTTGCAATGGTTGAGTGTCCAACCACATAAAGTAGAATGATTTTTATGGCTCAAATGTGCAACCAGAAAAAAATATAGTCTCTAATTAGATGTTAAACGGTTTTAAATGCTTACCGATAATTGTGAACAGTTCAAATCTACAGGAGCTTGACAGCATTTGTATTCATAATGCCATTTTTCCTCAGGTTCAGAGGTTGATTTTCTCATCTAAAACAGAATTGACAAAAATAAAAAAGTGCTGCTATACACAGTTATATATAATAAATTGAGCTGTGTACCTTTAAAGATGTCACGAGGTAGTTTGTAGGACATTTAACGTCCTGCTGTTGAAGTCTAAATACATTACCAGTTGTATTTTTTGCAATGTAAAGTGTGTCCTTGTAGACTGTATCTTGATCTCGAAAGCATACTTGGGTATCAGAGTAACATTGATATTGGTAGTATATCCAATAATTACTTGGATTCCAAATGCTTTGGGCCCTTAAATCATATAAACATTCATTTAAAACCTTGAACGTTATAAGTATGTCTAAATTCATTTGTCTAATTTTATTTGGCTGTGGCTCAGTGGCTATACAATATATAATGCGTTGATGTCGTGGTGGCTTATTGCCAAGGTTGGAGGAAAAGGTCTTATTAAATTATAGTTTATATGCTGCAGCTGCAATAAAATAACTGGGAAAGTGGTGTGACCGCAAAGATTTTAACTTATATATTGGGTTAAAATAGCGCCCCCTTTAGAGTAAAACGTTTTTTTTGTCGTTTTTTAACATGAATCCAGAGTAACTACTGTATAAATTAAAGTGTTTTATAGCGTGGAGTTCCCTAACCTGGTCGGGAATCCGATGCCAAATACTTTGTCTCTCCTTATGTCTCGCGATGGACTTTTCTCAGTTGTCATTAGTTGAAATCTAATAAAATAAGATAAAATTATTGCTGCAGGAATATATACGAGGTGAGGCAAAACGGATCCGGTCCGAATATCGGTTCCAATAAGAATTGACTGGTTATCAATAATAATTTAAAGCCTAATGAGAACGGGCCAGACCAAAACAAATAAAAAAGAATGACATGAATAATAATCACTTTGAGCACTTGGCCTGGATCTAGTATTGTCCCGGCTCTCTCTAGCTTCAATATAAAGGGCAAAAATTTAAAAATTTCACTTCCCAGTTTTGCATATGACTCTCTGCTACCCTTGGAAGCCCTAATAGTTAGGTGCCCCGCAGGGCTAGGGCAAGGACAGGGTATCAATAATATAAAACAACGTTAGGTTTGGTTGGGTCAGGCAAATTAGCACTAGAGTCATGTGATTATTGGTCCAACAAGGCCAAGAAGTAGGTGCCCTATAGGGCATAGGTGCCCCGCAGGGCTAGGCCCATGGGCTCATCTTGTAGCCCAAGACTTGTTGATCTGAGAAAAAAATATATAAAGATATATTCTTTATACAAAACATATGGAATCAGGGATCCGGGACAATACTAGATTCGCTCCCAAAATGTAAGTTACTATATACTTTCTATCAAACTTAAGTTTCGTAGTAAGTGTAGTAAGAGAGATAGACAAAACCTTTGTGTGAAAGTAAAATTGCTTTTCAACGGGAATATTCCTTCCAAGTTAGTTGCTCACCGATTCTCCCATGTACCACCCCTGCTGCTGCGGCTCATCCTGGTACAGCTCCATCGAGAGCGCGGCCGCCACAAGGAACGAGACCAGAAAGACCGGCAGGGTAGTGAACAGATGCGACGACATTTCCTACAGACAAATCTCAATCAAACACGGGAGGAGTGTTATGCAAATAATAGTTACTTGTTATTGAGGGTATTTTTTCGTCGTCCCCGTTAGTCTCCCTCCGAAGAGTGAATTCTTTTCCGTCGACCGGAGAGCCTTTTAAAGAACTTTCTTCTTCTCAATTTACCGCCATCGAGTCTCTTTCTCCACTCGGCAACAGCACCTCTTGGACTCCAATACGCTCATAGGGTTTATTAAATTACATGGACTGAATTACAATTGACTATTATACAATATAATCCATATCTAAACTGTTAAAATATCTGAAAAACATCAAATGGAATTGCTAGTAATGCATAATACCCCAAAATACACATACACACTGTCGTCGAGTTGTTATTTTTCGGTTCGAGGGAAGAGCTTTTGAGATATCTTCATCATTATCTATCTGCTAACCCTATGACAGATAGAGGCACACATGACTCGAGGAGGGATGTGTGCCAGGTAGCCAGACTAGTGTATGATGTACATTGCAGGAATTTGTAATGTAAATTTCAGCAACATTACATAAAATTGTATTTACATTTTCTTACTTTTTCACTCTTAACGGCAGTCGGTCAAGATTTAAAATTAAGAATAAATCAAAGAACAGTTACTGGACTAAACAATGTAAAAAGCGAGTTCAGGTAATTTAGATGCTTTTAAATCCCCTCTGTAGCACTGAAAGTTTAATATTGTGGATATTTACTTTTGCTATTCATTATTATACGTGGATAACTTGGATATAATTTCATTACATAATTTTAAAGGCTTCAATTTATACTTCATTACAGAACGCCCACATATTGAAGCCTCTTATTGATGCAACCTAAACAAGTCTCAAGTCCAAATGATCTAGAAAATGAAAAGAAAATATACATCCACTTTCACTTCTATCAACAAATAGTTGATGTAAATCGGGGAGGTCGAAAGTACTCCATCAACGTCCCCGTTAATGGATGACAAATTATGGAAGCAAGAAATAGCAGCAAAATGTTCTTCTTATCTAAATATCATTTATTAATCTTGTTAAAATTAAAACTCTTTGATTCATGACCGATACGCAATAATAAATACATTTAAGATTATCATAATATACAGGACTACGCATTTAATATCACCAATCATATCATCTTGGTTTAAAGCCCTCTTTTCACATGAGATTCGCGGCGGCGGCCCTGTCCAGAATCCAGACGAGCTCCCCGTCCGCGGGCCGAACCCTCGTCGCGGGGAAGTCCGCGCCATCGTCCAAGATCCTGGACAAGATCTCCTTCTTGCCATCGCCAGTGGTTACAAACGTCACGCACTTGGCCCGGTTCAGCACGGGCAGGGTCAGGGTGACGCGGTTGGGCGGGGGCTTGGGGCTGTCTGATATGGGTGCCACGACGAGAGACTTCTCGTCCAGGAGGGCGTGGCCGGGGAACAGGGAGCATGTGTGACCGTCCGGTCCCATGCCAAGCAGTAGGAGGTCATAACGCGGGAACGGGCTGCCGTAGTCTCCCAGAGCAGCCAGCTTTGCTGCGTAGTCCTTGGCGCAATCCCCGGGAGACAGCGCGGGGTTAATCACAACAAAGTTGTCCTCTGACACGCCGGCCGTCTTCGCAATGAACTCCTTGTACAGCTTGAACGTGGAGTCATCATCCGTGAACGGGACGATCCGCTCATCGCAGAAGATAAACTTGACCCTGGCCCAGTTGACGTCCTTGGCGTTGAGCTGAGCCACCGCCTTGACGAAGAACTTTGGCAGGGAGCCGCCGGACAGGCCGATGACCATCTGGGAGTCTTTGGACGGCAGCTTCTGCACCTGGCGTAGGATGATGTCGGCGAGGTGGCGGCTGACCTGGTCGGCGTCGTCGCCCACGATGGTCATGGACGGCATGGTTGGCTTGGTCACGTGGCAGCCGATCTTGGATTCCCTTTCACTTATTGTTTGCCGTATGGAAGCGTAAATTTGACTACTTTTTCCTACTCCCACTCACTGCTGCAGGCAAGTGTGTGGTTTTCATTCCGTTCTCTTTTTTTGTTATACTTGTTGCACAAGATCGCTGAACACAGACAAGTCTTGCTTCAGGGCCATCGCAGCAACTGGAGCGCTGCTACAACTTATCTCTCGATGGCAGGTAGTATGTCATGCTGAGCGCGAATATTTGAACCGGGGAAATACCATTTTTGAGATGCTAAAGAATCTAATCATGTATATTATAATTCCATTTTTGCCTGGTTGTTATATCACAGTAGCTGTAAAATTCTATCATTAGGTCCTACATTTATAAAATATTTTGTCAGTATTTAAATAAAAGAGTAGATGACAATTTTGTTCTATTTATCCACCGAGCTGTTATTCTGCTCGTCCATCTCCATGGCATTGACGAGCCCGCTCTTGTCGGAAGACGTCACCTCTGTCGGAGACTTCGGAGGCGGGTTCGTGGATGTCAAGGACGCCTCCGAGAGGTTCTGACCCAGAGACTCGACCGGAAGGAAGAGCGCGGTGATGCCCGCGAGCAGACCTGAAAAGACGTAATTAGTAAATTATGCTCATTAACGGATCTTAATCACTTACCCAAAAGTGCGTAAACCGAGACCGCAGAATAGAGCGAGGACCGCAGCAACACTTGAGCGATGTAAGGCGTGATCATGGCACCAATTCGTGCGAAACCACTTCCACAACCTAACGAGATAACCGATTAATAATGCACTTATTCTTAATTAGCCATGTAATTACCTAACGCCACAGCCCTCAACCTCGTCGGGTACACCTCCGGCGTGTACACATACACCGTCTGAAACAACCCCGCCGTCGTTCCCCTCGCAGCAAACAGCACCACCACCAGCAACGTCTTGCTCATGGCGCACTCCAACACGGCCAACGTCGCCACCGTGAAGCAAAACGCCTGGATGGCCAACGTCTTCTTCCTGCCGACGCGGTCAATGAGCAGCATGGCGAGCACCGTGCCTGGGAACTCGGCAAACGTCGTCCAGATCAGCTTCACGTAGTCGTCCTCTTCCAACCCTCTGCAGACGTGGAGTGAACACTCCTGCTCACCCGGGACGCCGTCGACTGAGGCGCTGCCGTCTGCCGAGCACGTGTCTCTGCTGGAGTTGAGCAGCTCTGTGGACAGCAGCACGACGCCGTAGTACGTGGACGCGGCCACGAACCACAGGAAGAACACCATGAGCGTGAGCTTGTACTGGCCGTTGCGGAACAGGTCCGGGATGGAGCCGCGGTTGCCCGAGGTGCCCTCGTCCAGGACTAGGTTGCCCTTCATGGGCGGGTGGCCGTTCATCTTGGCGACCTGGTTCAGCTGCGTCTCTACCTCGGCCTTGCGTCCGGTGACTGCCAGGTACATTGGGCTCTCGGGTAGCTTTGGTGACATCAGTAGGAATACGACGAGGGGCAGGGTGGAGAAGAAGACGAGGTAGCGCCAGCCGAGGGTGGGCATGACCAGCCATGCGATGAGGGCTTCGAGACAGGCACCGATGGCCCAGAAGAAGCTCAGCACGAGGATGGCCTGCCCGCGGAAGTTGGTTGGGAGGTATTCGGCGTACAGAGTGCATGCCTAGCAAAGATACAAAACACATTTTAGAACTTGTATCTTGAATAACATTAGGAGAAATAAATCAAATAATTGAAAAGAGAATATTATTTACCAAAGAATATTTTATAAATTAAGAGTTAACTTTATTAGATAAAGTTATTCCATTCATCGTACCTGTGGCACTCCTCCAATAAAGAACCCCACCAGGAATCTCAGAAAGAGGACCCAGTTAAATGAGGGTGCGAACGACGTGATCATGCCGAAGTAGCAGAGGAAGAATGAGGTGAGGATGAGCACGAGGCGGCGGCCAAACTGGTCCGCGAGCTTGCCCCAGACCACGGAGGAGATCATCATGCCTGAAATTAAATATCATTTAATGTCATGCTTACTGCATAAAAAATATAACATTTTCCTCATTTATAATGGATAGCTGATTAACAAAACTGATATATCCACTTCTCACCATCCAAATATAATTTATATTTAGGACAAATTTTATGATTTAGCCCTTTACTAAGGAGACAAATTTACTTATGTATATTATTCTCCTTCATTAACAAAATACTTCTTAATTGGCCACATTTCAACAAAAAATGGATAAGATATTGCATTTCCCAACACGTAATTAGCAAAAATCTGACTCTTTTTCCCGCAACAATCTCGTAAAAAATCAAACCTACTAAAGAAGCAAATTATCAAATACTTTCAGCTCGTACAAGACACCATCATGCATGCAACAAAAACTTTCCCTCGTCAGAAACTACACATTTCAGTTGTTTATGACAAGTCGTAGAGTGACGTACTTCGATTGGCATTATAATTTAAGGACTTTGCAATTTGTACCCTTGACCTGACTGCACAGTGACTTCAAATATATGCCCATGAGATTCACGACACATTGTGAATAACACAGTGGGTGTGCGACTCTTAATGGTGTGATCATTATTTATTCATTGAATAGACAATCTATTAAATGGGAAAGTGTGCATCGTGTCCGCCCCAAAGTGAAAGTGGCAACAGAGTAGTTTTTCTTGTGTCAGTTGGGTTGTTGAGGTTACAGTGGAAACATATCAAGTTGCAAACATGTTTCGATTAACATTGTTATTAGGAGTAACCTCAGTAACTTCACTCTGTGCAATGTCAGTAGAAGCTTTAGCAAATGCAGGTAAATGAACTTCAATGAATAATGAATTATGCCAGACAAAGTCTAAAATGTGTGCAAGTAAGGAATTATGCTCCTAGAATACAGAGTTCCTTGTTAAAGAATCATTGTATTCTCCTCCTACATTTCTATACCATGGTCCCCTTCTCTAGACTTTTGGGCCCAGCCCTTGCCTCCCCTCCGCGTCCCAGCCGCCCTCCAACCCCACCTTCCATACACATTCACCATCATCAACAACAACAGCAACAACGCTACCAACACAAACAGACAACCCAGGCAGACCGATACACCAGGTAACCATCAGAACCTTTACTTAAAAGTAACTTCTCCGTAACTTGGCCAATTTTCCGAGACAAGTAATTGTAACTTAAATCTGATTTTTAATTCATAACATTATGCCGTATTACGGGCTTTACGGCCTAATGATAGCTATATGCCTGACAACAGGTTCAAGTGGCGGCGGCGAGATCATGCCCGGCGTGTACAGCTGCGGCATGCAGGGCGACGACACCTTCATCAACTTTGTCAACCCGCACTTCCCGGACAGCGACAGCGCGGCGGGGACGTGCGCGTTCAGGATGCTGCTTACAAGGCCGGAAGTTTGTCAGGTAAGGAAATTACTCTCTTGATATTCATTTTAGAACAGGCTAGGAACATGCATATATAAAAAATTACTTGAAAATATGTAAATAAGTAACTGTTAAAATATTTACAAATAAAAGCTTCTTTTTGGAATACCAAATTAAAGTTTTATGGTTTCAAAATCTTACTAATTAAATTAATAACGCTTAATGACTTTTTGTACTTCCAGGTCCGTGTTGATTTTGTGGACACCTCGTTGCTCAGCCCCACCGACGGCATTTGCGTTGACCAGCACCTGACAGTGGACGGCTCATTCTGGCCGCTCGGGTTCAGCAGGCTGTGTGGGATCAACCCAGACCAGCATTTCTACATACACATGGATAAGGATATGGGCTTTGAGCATATTGACTTCACGTTGACTACTACGAAGGGAAAGTAAGTATTTTTTAAATAGTGTTATTGTTCATGAGCTCCTTTTCTCTGTAAAACTCAAAAGTTGACCAGACAAAGATGTAATACAATCATTGCAAAAAAAAGTTCCAAGAGTGTTAACATTTATCAGTTCTGGTACATTGATGGGTTCATGATATATATATTTTTTTGGCTACAATGTAATATCTTTCAAATTTGAGTAACTTAAATTAAATGTACTCTCATGTCCGTGTAGAAGTAACTCATTATTCTAGCAAACCCTGGCGTTTCGGCCTCTGGATCAGCCAAATCGACTGCACCACCCAATCCCGCATCGAGGCGCCCGCCGGCTGCACCCAGTACTTCATGGGCAGGGACGGGGTTATCAAGACGTTCAACTTTGAGGGCGTGCAATACCTGGCAAAGCAGAATTACAGAATATGTGTTCGGGCAGAGAGGAACTCTTGCTTTGTGTCTTTTGATACGGATCCAAATCAGTTCTCTCTACAGGTGAGATTAAATCACTCTTTATACGAGACGATTCATTACAATTAAACTATTTCAATCGACCGTTTAATCATCGGGTAGACTTTTTTTACTGGTGGGAAAAGCTCTTGATAATAATTATGTAATGGGTAGATTCATCTCAAGAACTTTATCTATCCATATTACAGCTCTTCCTAAGCGATGACAACCGCCGCTTCAGTCGGCCGAACCAGCGTCCCGGCAACCGCCTCCCGTCCGGCCGCGGCGAGGAGGACTGCGGCATGGACTATGTGCTCATTCCGGGAGGGAGGAACGCAACTACCAATGTCGGCAAGAACTACAGACACATTATTTCTCTAGAAACAGCATTAGAAGCAACTTAAGGAATATTAACAAAAAAAACTTTTGCTTTAACTTGTGAGCGACTATTAAGTTAGTCAGTTCGAATGTTAGTACATAATATTTGTCTAAAACTAATGAGCATATAAGTACTGTAAAGTACATAACAACTGTGTCCATTCTAGGAAGGTCATTTGACAGATTTTGCGGCGGCTACCTCAACACTGAAAGCAACATGGAGTTTAACACGCAAATCTACACAGCTGTTTCAAGCCCTATAGTCTGGCTACAGGTCGGTGTGCAAAACGAGGCCAATTAGCGT
>LR137851.1:0-25434 GCA_900659605.1 Tisbe holothuriae | reverse complement strand
GCAATAATGAGAAAAGTAAAAGTAGAGGGGTAACGTAAAGCCCTGATTGCAAGTTGCTCGACTCCAAACAAAATGGTGGTGGGTTTGAATCCCCCCTGCGGCACTCGAAAATTTTGAAATTGCTTTCATTGCGTGCCTGGTGAAGGTACCCAAAGGTAACACCAGGGATGCTCCAGCAATTTTGAAGAAAGTAACTCATTGACTTAATTGATTATATTTCTTGACTTTTTGCTCATTTTGATACTTTTAAGCTGAGCAACTATGTACTTTATAAAGTATTTATTCCTCTAAGTACAATGAAAATACTTTGAGAAATAATTGCTATACGTCAATTGGGCGTAAGTTCTTAATTGGTAATATTACCTTGGCGTGTTCAAAGAATCTACCCTGCTCCATACATTGTTGGCAGTGTTTAATATAGCCACTCTATTCGAATAAATCTTAAGGTGGTCAATCCAACCTCCAGCCACAATTAAGTGTGTAGCATTGATTGCAGCAGCACAGTGGCCATCAGCAGTGTATGGCATGTCAGGTCCACTTTTCCATTCCTGATAGTCAGGACTCCAGTACTCAGTTGTGGAGTGCAATGTATTATCAATTAATTTGTACGATCCACCTAAAATGTTGGTATGTGGTCATGAGAAGGGCAGTTGCTCAATGGTACTGCATGGGCCAGTGAAGTGATGATTCACAGGTTCAATTCCTGGCACCGGCAAAAAAAAATAACTGTTCTTGACGTATAGTTGGTCCTAATTTGGAAAGTGATTAAGACCTACTGAGTATTTGCATGACCTAAAAGACATTAGGCCCAGCAAAAATGAAGTAAATTCTGATGGCGCCATCTGTGAATGTCGTCATTGTTCTGACAAAAGTCAGACAACTACATTGTCCTTGTGGCCTCGAAAGAGGCAACAACATTACAAATCATAGAATGTGGTGAAAACGTCCAGAGGGGCTCCATTTTTTCATATATTGCATATGGTTAATGTTCACCACATTTTTTTGTAACACTGTTGCTTCTGAGAAGCCTACTACAGTACATCTAGGGATGTTCAACAGCGTGTGTGCCGTGTCACATTTTGCATGGAGGTGCTTCTCTGAGTTTCCCTAGTGGCACTGACCTATTTTCTTTTAGATCAATACCATTTTGGTAGCTCAGTGGCTTTCCAACTATACATCCGTGCGCTTTATGCTTTTTGCGCAGGGGGAGATTCGAACCCCGGATTCCTTTGCCGGAGTCGAGCGACTAGCAAGCACCGCCACCACATACCTAGCAGCCAATACTTCCTTCCAACTTGGACATTGGTAGGAGCCAACCTTGCCAGTGTAGTCTCAGAATGTAATCTCCATTGATGAGGTTGACCGGAAAGCTGATAACACTTTTTGCTTGCTGAATCTCCTCCACAGGCTAAAGGAAGTCCATTAAGTGTGAATCCAGCTCCATAACTCATTCTTGTTGGCAAAGCAGGGAGTTGTTCGCATACGCCTTGGGTTTGGGAATTCAGTCTAATTACTTCAGTTGTGTTTGAATTTCCACCAGACACAATTATAATTTGGCCTGAAAGGAAGCATGGATATTAAGTCCTGCCAAAAAAATTATGTTTAAAGGGGAGTAAAAAGTGAGTACACATGTTTGATAGTACTTTATGAAAAGGGAGCAAAGCCAGGGAAGAAAGAAGACTTTAAATATAGAATGTGAGTACACATGCTTGATAATACTTTATGTTTTGGCTTTCCTGATTCTATATTGTCCATAGTGCTGGCTAGTGTCTCTTGATTATCCGTAGACACCACTTCTATAGAAAAAATGGTATATTGATACAATATTATTGGTCCCATACATTAATATTTTTTTGACCTTACCATCAACAAAAACATGCGCTGTAATAAAATCATGTATTGCTGAATCCGCAATCCTGACAAAAACAGAAGGAAATTGAGAGCTACCGCAAGCACCAATTCCTCCTTGAACAATCCCAATGAGACTGTAATATCCACTATTACCAGAGTGGTGATATTTGACAAGAGGGCTTCCAGAGTCTCCTTTGCATGTTCCATAATTTCCCCGTTCATAACCAGCACAGAGAAGATCATTTGTGAAGAGTTTTGGTAACAAACGGTTTATATCGTGCTGTTGGACAGAACTCAGCTCATTGTTGGAATGAGTTTGGTTACAGTGGCTGTCAATTAACATATTTTGCTATGTTTTGTAGTGTTAATAAGTTTTCTCTCCTATTTTACCTCTGTTTGAACATCTTGATTGGAACAGCTCTTAAGATCATTCCACTGTCTCCTGCATTTCTACCACTAAGTCCCCAGCCTAAAGTATTGTTTATATAATCTTGAAAATCATGAAAAACATGCAAATCCCATTAAAATACCTGATACAGTCATTTGATGCTCAGCAAAGGCATCCATGTTCAAACTCTTTGGACCTAAACAAAGTGGTTTAACATATGATGTAAATTCCAAGCTTGGAAATATCTTCAGGAGAGCAACATCAAAGTAGGAGGTGCTGTGAAACGAATTATATTTCGGATGAACAATTTTCTCTTGGACTTCTCTAATGATTGTACCAAAATCATCACTTCTAGACTGTAGGTCATTGTCACCTAATTTTAATGTCTTTCTGAAAAGTAAATAGCACATAATTTTCAACATAGCTGCCAAAAGGTACTAAGAACATGTCAATTGGGAAATGTCTTACTCTTTATTGCCTCCAGTACAGTGTGCAGCAGTAATAACAAACTCCTTGGTGATAACAGCGCCTCCACATTGATGAATCCAATTGTTTCCATCAAATTTACCAATTGATACCATCCAGGGAAATGACCCGGGCGGGCCAGCTTCACTGTTTGATAACGTAATTCTTGGGACATAATCCCTACTGACTTCTGGTCTTCCACAGATATCTGTTACAACATAGAAGTTAATTGGATATTCATTTTATTCATGATATTTTATTTATGATAATATAAAGCAAAATACCTTTTATATCATTATTGTTAGTAACAGATGAAGAACGGTCAATAAAGCCTGTAAGAAGTATTAAGACTTTAATTTGCCACATGTTCACTCTTTTCCTCTATTATTACCAATCAAAATTATGCATTGACAAAACTCTTCTGTTAAAAATAACGCCAAACAGGTTTTACCAAGGTATTTATTGCATGCACGGTTACTCTAGCCTGCGAATAAAATTAATTGCAATTAAGGTGACAATTATCATAACATATCTCTGTTTTAGGGACGTCTGTGATTTTGACAAATGCAAATCCGGTTCCGGAACCAGCAGCTTGCAGCTCAGATCCGCGGATTCCGATCAAATGCACCACTAGTCCACTATATACTAGCCTATGAGCAATTACCATTAGAATAAAAGTTATTGAGCTAGAGGCTGAGTCCAGTTTTATTATCAATCTTTGCATATTAAATGAATGTTTAAATTTTAATTGCAAGGGGATACAAGCAATATTTTGGATCCAGTTGGTGCGGATCCTAAATTTTTCGGGTCCGGATCCGGATCCGTGTATGCGTACATCTCTATCTGTTTTGTCTCTCGTAAGTTTATAATGGAACTGTTGCATGCATTTCTGCTCTGGCGGACACACAAAATTTTGAAAAATGCCTCTGTTTTGTCTTGAATGAGCTTATATTGGAAGTTTTGCATGTATTTCTGCTCCGGCGGACACATCACATCTTGGCAATCCAAATATACTTTATAATGGTAATGTTTTATGGATGAGTTTATTGTTATAATTTTCCTCAATCTTAAAATGAGCAGCATGTGATTTCATAAAATGCCTCTGTTTTATCTTCAGTGAGCTTGTACTGGAAGTGTTGCATGTATTTCTGCTCCGGTGGACACATCACATCTTGGCGATCCAGGTAGACAACCCACCAACTTTGATCTGAGCCACTGACACGAAGATGGGTCTGCAATAAGAGAGGAGGTTTATATGGCTACTTCAATAATACAGATCATATCGGCCAAAAAAGCTGAACAAGCCGAGATTGGAAGTCCAAATGATAAGAAGCAAATGGTGCCAAAACTATTCTATAAAGAGCTTGGCATGGGCATTTGTAAGAGCCCTAAAGCTCTTATGTACTTTTATCAGTACAGACAATTAAACACACCTTAAAGTCTTTGTTAGTTCCTCCAAAGAGAAACTATTTTGGCTAGATAACTGTAATTACTTGGAAGCTGAGATGTGTTTTTCAACATTGCCAGTTGTGATCAGATCCGGAAAAAGTGTTGTAAACTCATAGCCTATTAAAACCTGGTGTGTCCCAAAAAAACTCCAAATGATCAGAACCAAAAGGTGCCAGATATATTTGAGATAATTACATACACATCTAAAAGACAGTATTTGAAAGAGCTTTTTAACTCTGACATACTTTTATAGTATCAGTACAAAGCAAAACACATACCTTAAAAGTCTTTGTTGGTTCTTCAGAACAGTTACAAGTTTGGCTAGATAGCTCTTATCATGAGGTAGCTGATATTAGCCTGGCTTGCTTATTTCCCCCTAATTTCTCAACTTTACTTTAGGTTTTTCCTGTAGTACATAATAGTGATCTTTATATGTTTACCTCTTGCTTGGAACAGGTTAACGGGACATCATAAAAGCTGCATTTGTATTCATAACCCCACTTTGTGTCCGGATATACTTTAGATTTCATCATCTGAAACAAGAAAATAAGTGACAGGAACATGTTATTGTATGTTGTGTACTATACCGAAAATGAAGAAAGTATTCCCTTAGCCCCACAATCCACCTTCTGCTCAGCCAACCTGAAAGTATTTCCAGGCTCTGTTCCCTCAGAAGTGTAAACCGTCTCTGCATTGGTAAACACACCCCTTGAAGTAACTTCTATTTCGGGAGCCGGGTCAGCACACTGGTATGAGTAAAACACCTTATAGAAAGGTTCATTTTGTCTTCTCAAAAATCGGAAGCTGCAAATATAATGTTTGTATAATTATTATGTTGTAACATTGCTCTGCATACCTAGTCAAAAGCTTGTTGTCTTGACATGCAACATCAAGATGGGTCAACACCAGGGCACTATTCTCCTCATCAAAGGCTGGTTCGCGATACTCGTTGCCTAAAATATTATGCAGGCTGACAAGTTTGGTCCTCATAATAATAACATTTGAAACTTACCACCATCAAACACATTGTCTGTAATAAAATCATGTATTGTTGGATCAGCAACTCTGATGAAAATAGATGGAAAGTCGGAGCTTCCACATCTTCCAATCCCTCCTTGAACAATACCAGTGAGACTGTAATATCCACTGTTACCAGAGTAATGATACTTAACAAGGGGACTTCCAGAATCTCCTTTGCAAGTTCCATAATTCCCCCGTTCATATCCAGCACAGAGGAGATCATTTGTAAAGAGTTTTGGCAACAAAGTGTCTATATTTTGCTCCTGTGCCAGACTTAGTCTATCATTAGAATGGGTTTGATTGCATCGTCTAGAAAGAAATATGCTTTACACAATTATATTCCATCATTAAGAATTCCTGCTTCACCTTTGTTTGTACATCTTTAAGGGGACTGCTCTAAGGGTCATTCCACTATTTCCTGCATTTCTGCTACTAAGCCCCCAGCCTGAATATTATAAATATGTGCATAAGCATCCTATTAATATGACTGTTTTGAATTTTACCTGAAACTGTCATTTGATGGCCTGCAAACTCATCCATGTGCAAACTCCGTGGACTTAAGCACAGTGGTTTAACATATGGTGTAAAATCCAATAAGGGAGAAATCTTCAAAAGAGCAACATCATAATATGAGGTCCCATCAATGGAATTATATTCTGGATGAACAATTGTTTCCTGGACTTGTCTAATGATTGTACCAAAATCATCTTTTCTTGACCTTAGATCATTGTCTCCAAACATTAAAAGCTTACTAAAATAGTTCAAATGAATCACTCAAGCTTTTATATCACTCTTCAGGACTTACTCTTTGATACCTCCAGTACAGTGTGCCGCAGTAATAACAAACTCCTTAGTGAGAACAGCGCCTCCACATTGATGAATCCACGCATTTCCCTCAAATTGACCAATGGATACCATCCAAGGATATGATCCAGGTGGGCCGGCTTCACTGCTTGCTAATGTTATTCTTAGACGGACATCTTGGATTTCTGGTCTGCCACAAATCCCTGTAACATAAAATGAGCGGTTAAGAACAGCATCATTGGAATTTGTTCCTTCCCTTCTCTGCACAATAAATATTGTATATAATTAGACTTAATAAGGAGCAGTGGTAGCCATATTGGCAAGTCACTTATCTTCAACCCGCAAGCTGTGGGTTCAAGTGCGCCTATGGCATGATGACAAAAAATTGTGAATTTGCAGGTACGGATAAATGAACCGAAAGGTAGTGGCCAAACCATTTAAGAAAGGTTCACCAGGTAAAAAAATAAAAAATAACTCACCCGTGATCTCACTTAACTTAGTTACACCTAGACAACAACCAAGTAAGCTTGCAATTATTATTAGATTTAGTTGCCACATACTTCAATTGTATCTCTCTCTGCAGTGTTCTTATGCAACAAATTTAGACATAGGATATACTTTCCTGTTCAAGAAATACAGCCAGGAGGTTAAACAGGTTTGACAAGGTAAAGTAGACACCCGAAATGATGCACATTTCACAGTAGAATATATGCACTTATCGAAAACGTTCTTGGTGTTTTCAATATTTTAAAGTAAAATGTAGCTTTCAATTTTATAAGATAATGACACGAAATAAAGCATATTCTTTCCATACTGTATATAACACTGTATATAACCTGTATATCATGCCAGTCGTCAGTCTCCTGTTGCTGCCCTCTTAAAAACTTTTTTCCTCCATCAATTATGTCAGAGGGAATCCCCTTCAACCCGTGCAATAAAGAATACAGCTGCTGCCCTGTAGAAATGATTCCACTGTGAAAATGTTGATATTTTATTTTTGGACAGTTTTTTGCTGCCACTAGATGGCTTTAGCAGAGAATTGCTGGATTATGCTAGTTGAACCTGATCAAACAATATTATAATACCTTGCTTGGCTTATTTCAGCAACTTCCGATATTTTGCCATCTGATGGTCTTAGACAGGGACAAGCTTCAGAGACTGAAGCTTGTCCTTGTCTTAGATTACACGTAAACGCAACGTCTCCTTCCGAATAGAGGATGGGATCGGAATTCCGGAATTCCGGAATTTTCCAGAACTTGCGTACCGGTACTTTTCCGGAACTAGCAAATAGTTCCGGAACTGGTACCGAAATCCCATGTTTAGTAAATAAAATTGGCTTTTGGTCCATTTTACCAAGGAAAGTAAATTTTACATAAAAAAACTAAAAGATGACATTTTAATTTTACTCTATGTCCCTAACTTAATTGTTTGCATAGAAAATATGTTCATATTTACTAACATGGAAAATGTAGCTTTTTCAGAGGTTTCACCTATTTTACTACACAAAACTGGTACCGGAAAATTCCGGAATTTTCCGGAACTGGATAAAAAAAGTACCGTTACCGAAAATTTCCAAAACGGAATTCCGATCCCATCCCCTACTTCCGAAGCCCTATTATTATGTATCACATTTTTGTGTCTCATTCGCATTAGGAGTATTACAACATTCTTTTTGCATTCGAACTTAGTATTGGATATATAATTCTTCATTGTATCGCGCCAATAGTGCAGGATTGCAGTACAAGTACAACTATAATTGCATCGCTTAATTTTACCAGTCTTTAATTAAACCTTCGAATATCCTCCAAGACTGGTGGCAAAATTGTATGTAAATTGGAATTCCAGCTTTAATCCGACAAGAAGACGACATTCTTTCTAATTCAAATTCCATAATGGTATCCAATGGATTCCAATCAACACCTTCCCTCCAACAAGAATAAATGTATTTTATCATATGATACTGGACAATTTTCATGAGCTCTTCTTTAAGAACAGTTAATAAAATCACTGTCAACAACAGAAACAATTGCCGGAGTTCTGCATTCCATCAACTTCTCCTCTCGCTCAATCCATTTTTCATTTATGTAGTCAAATTCCAGAATGGTATCCAATGGATTCCAATCAACATCCTTGCCTCCAACAAGAATAAATGTATCGCCAAGGAGAACAGCTGTGGCTTCATCCATTGCTATGGGCAGATTGGGTCCATTGTTCCATCTGTGAAAATAATTGTATATCAGTATTCCGTAAGACGGGAAGGAATGAGGAAGGAAAATGGTAAATCTCTACTTTTGATTTCCTTCTTGTCATTGGTAGGAAAGAAGAATTTTTCCTGTATAGTTATCATTTTCCTTCCTTCCTTCCCCTCGGAAGTAATATTTCATTAAATTAACCAATGATTTTCCTTCCTCATTAGCAGGCACTCACACCCTGCTAGGTGCGGTAGTACGTGGGCTCCTACACCGGCAGGAATGGAGTAAAACTTCGGGAAAACTACCAAATATCTACCAGAAAACTTATTGTTTCCTTCCATTTTCCTTCTTCCCAGCACACACTCACGCCTTGTTAGCTGGAAAAGGAAAAGAGAAGTTTTCCGGCAGTTTTCCTATTTCCTTTCCGGGTGTAGGAGCCCCCTAAAGGGGTGACATACCAAATACATTCTCCTTCTCTTCCCTTTATAGTGCCCATATGTAATTTATATGCTGCTTTAAAATAAAAAAGAAGGCAACACTTTGTCTATTTTCAGTAGTCTGCATTTACATCTTTAGTTTACACATTCCCATATACATGTATGTATTTCTGATATCCAGTAAAAGCAGTAACTACTAATCAAAAGTATTGTTTCACTTGCCTCATGGTGCTCAGGTCCAAAATTTCAACACTGTCCACTGCAAGGTTTCCCTTATCTTGACCTCCTGCAACTACAAATTGTGATTCGCCTGAAGAAATTGATGGAGTGATGCCACAAGAATGCAAACGTCTGGAAAAAATGGAATATTAAACTGTATTAATGAGCCTGGCAATATAACGCCACGCCATTTACTGTTCTGTCCAGTGGTTGGCAGTGGAATCAAGTTCACAAAGAGAGCTGGGTCTGCTGAGTCATCAATCTCCGGCCGGCCGGTCAATCATTTTACACTGCCATCTTGCAGACAGCTACTCTCAAAGGATGATAATGTTATCTTGTTAAGCCCATTTAATGTTTTAAGACACTTGCATCAAAGCTAAAGTTTGGTTGTGGAATTTGTTGTTTGAACTTTTATGCAGCGCGTATGGGGAAGGCACATTTTAGCCAATGGGCTTGGCAAGAAAACATTATCTTTCCTTGACAGTTGGCAGTGTAAAATGATTGGCTTAGCTTCAGCTGAAGATGAATGACTCAGCAGACTCAGCTCTCTTTGTGAATGTGTTTGCACTGCCATCTACTGGACGGAATAGTAAATGCTACGGCCTTATATTGTCAGGCTCATTCATAGTGTTATGCTTACCTGCTGGTACTCATTGAGTCAACCTCACTCCAAACATTGTTTAGAGTGTTCAAAATGGCCACTTTGTCAAAAATAACAAAGTCCTTATTCCAGCCACCAGCCACAATTAGGTGTGTTTCATTGATTGCAGCAGCACATTGACCTTTTGCTTTGAATGGCATGTCAGGTCCGCTTCTCCATTCCATATTGTCAGGATTCCAGTACCCGGTTGAAGCAATTATGTCATGTTCAGTATTGTGTCCACCTTAACACAAAAATGTATTTTTTTATATAGATTTATGTTTAGATCATGGCAACAGTACTATTTCAAAACACATTCCAAGGTTTTACCAGTAATGTTGAACAAGCTATAACTCTGCTTTATGAATGTTTTAGACACTAAGTCTTGTATGTATTTATTGAATAGCTAATTAATTCAATTAATAATTGTATTTGACTGATGGTTGGCAAAATACTGGGATGTGTTTTGATAGTGTTATGGAGATGCTTCACTCCGAGAATGCCCCTTTAGTAAAAAATATATATCAAGCATAACCCAATAATTGAAAAACGTTTTGCAATAAATAATGTTATATTAAGGGGACGAGGTAGCCGTGGTCACAATTTGCTTGGACCCTGTGGCCCAGAAGGTCGCAGGTTCGAATCCTCCCAGCGGCATGATGATGAAAAATTGCGATCACGGCATTCTAGTGAATGAACTAAAAGGTAGTGCCCAAAAATATAGAATAACGGATCACTAGAAAAATATTTTATTTAATATGTTTTATATTATATTGTACCTAGCATCCAATAACTCCTTCCAACTTGCACATATGCAGAAGAAAGCATTCCTGTCATTGTTTTAGAATGATATGTCCATTGATTAGGGTGACCTGAGAGCTGGTAGCATTCTCCAAATTCTCCAAAAGAATCTCCATGACATACTAATGGAAGTCCACTGTTGGTGTTCACTCCAGAAGGGTTTTTTGGCGTTGGCACCGGAGGAAGTTGCTCACATGACTCTTTAGTACGTTGTGAGTTGAGAAATATTGCTTCAGTTTCGTTTGAATATCCACCATACACAATTAACACTCTCTCTGAAAGGAAAGTGTATCATTACTAACTAACTGAAATACATTACTGACGCAAAAATATTTATTATTTTCTCTGCATCCCTCATTATATATTTTGGATACTAGCTCTAAAGGTTTATTGATAGCACAACAGAAAGGCAAGTCCATGAGGGACTGTGGCAGTTTTTTGAGGCACTTGAAAATTCTATCTGCCGAGGCCCAGGAATCAAACTCTGGACCCCTTGCATAGACGTTTAATGTGCTAACCATTCCTCCACTAGCTTGAGCTCTCTTTTACAGTCATATATAGAGTTATATTATGCCAGAGGAAAGAAAAAAATACTATTATGATGCACACTAATTTAAAAAGAATGCATGGAGTAGATTTTAGCACCATTCAAAAAATTAAAATCTTACTGGTTTAATTCTGTTGTATAAATATTGTATATATATAATTATTTTAGGAGTAGATTCTACACATTTTCTCACCATTAGTATCTGCCAATGTATGGGCTACAAGGTGTGTAAGATGCAACAAGATGATGAGCCACATATTGATATTGCTCTTTGCTTGATAGTATTGTTACTGGCCATTTTTCCTCTTTGAGTACAATATATATAGAAGACAATGGGTCTTTCCATGAACAAATATAACCAATTAACATGTCTTGAAAAGGGAAATCCATTTTGATGAGCCACATATAAATCTTGCTCTTTACTAGATACTATTACAACTGGCCATTTTTCCTCGTTGAGTACAACATATAAAGAAGACGCTGGGTCTTTCCATGAACAAATATAACCGGTTATTATTCTTTGGAAAGGGAAATCCATTTTATAAATATATAGGGTTAACCGGTTGGTACCATCAATTGGTTGGCTAGAATAACGCCAAAAGTATTATAGCATTGGATTTGTGTTTTTTTTTGCAAATTTTAGTATAGGCAATAAAAATAGACATAGCATAAGAAGGACAGCAGTTGTTTCCATTACTCATACTTTATTCACATTATTATATAGCATCATCTTACATCAATAGACGGGTATATCGGCCTGCTAATGAAATGAAATATTTCGAAATAGAGGTATTCAGTAACACTGTTACGGATATTTGACTTTAGACTGTTTGACTTGTGGCGCCCCTTTGATATTCTCCTTTTCTGGCAGGCTAAAAATTCTACCAGTTAGCGGAAGACTAAGTCTGTTGGACAGACAAAAAACAATAACAAGCAGCACTGCAAACTGGGCTGAATTTGAGCCTGCCAAAGAGATCAATAACAAAGAGGGCACCACAAGTACTATGGCCATATTTTTGAATTTCTGTATGTGATGATTGTAAAAAAGTAAGCCTGTCCTTAAACTTATTTTCAATGTAATTGCTATTCATGCCTGTGTCTCTGTTCATTTTCATTACTACTTTTAACATAAAGTGTACATTGACATTGCTTATGTCTCAAATTCAAGACGTTTATGTGAATAAAACAGAATACACAATTATATCTTAAATCTGATTACAAAAATACAATTTTCCGAAGGCTAATTATTTGTCCAAAATAATAATATTTTTTGCTGTTTTAATAACATTAAACAGAATAAAAATAAAAATAAATGATATCAGATATACAGTTTCATTCTTAGTTTCCTTATAACATATGCATTGTTGGATATCAACAACTGACACAGTGGGGCATTTTAAAATGTTTCTCCTGGAGTTTCAAGATCTCAAAGTCTTGCCTCTTTTATTTATTGTGCATTTGGTTCCTTTCACGGCAACAAAAATACACCTTTGTACGTTTTTTTGTAATCCATGAACACTTTAGGAATCAAGAGGCCTTATCAACAACTACAGTCCAAGAATTTGAGGTAAATAATTCTTCAATTAATTACAGTATTAGGTAAATTTGTCATTTTATTCTGTTTGCAGCCCGTTGGATGTATTGTCCGTGCAGTGGAGAATGTATTGATGGCAGTTTAATTGGTCTTGTCAGCACCGACTCAGCAGCCCAATGCTCAGCTGCCTGCTGGGATCTCCATATAATATTAAGATTGTAACCCAGTAATAGTTGTATTATTAAATTAATATAACGTAATGACACCAATTCTTTATTATTATCTTCATCAGAGTGAATAAAAATATCTGACTGGGAGATTAATTACATCACTGTCTCATATCTTATCAGAGTTTATACTTGTCCTATCAAATCCCTAGCAACATTGTTTAAATTTCCATAAAAGGCCTCAGTTTTGAATAATGTTTTCCTCTATCGTGACTCCTTGTCTCATTCTAATGTTTCAAATCATCATTGGCAATGTGGTAAGCATGCAATTAATCTCTTGGGCCATTTATAATGTTTTAGCATTTAAATACCTAGTTCTGCAACATGCACCATGATATAGATCTTTCAAACACCTCTCAGGCTCTCCAGGTAATAAAGACCAGACATAGTCAGATTGTTACTCAATAGCTTTCCTTAGCCAATCGGCTGCTTTGTCCGAGGAGAATGCATCCAAGGTGACCTCATTGGACTCACCATTGTAGATTCAGCCACAGAATGCTCATCACTATGTAGAGATCAAATTGACTGCACTCAGTGGACATACAAGCCAAGTGATTCCGTTTGCAACATGGTAAGCTACATACTATTGGATATTGAATATGTGATTGGAATAACTTACAGCTTGAATCTTGCCCATCTCTCTCTCGTGTGGATTGTCCAGACTGTGTTAGTGGAGATAGGACATGCCATTGTGATGTGGACGGATTCTGTGAAGGGGCATTCATTGGGTCTGGCATAAGAGAGAGCAAGTAAGATACAATAAAAGGGTAGTTAAACTTTACACTGCCCATTGTATATAAGATTAAGTACCTCAAACAAATATCATTAGGGAATCGTGTACTGAATGGTGCCATGAACATGACACTTGCGCTTGGTGGAGCTTTGACCCTGCTGATAAGTTATGTGGTCTTCTTGGTACCTGTGAAATGCTTGTAGTCTGTTCAGATTGTCTATCTGGAGAGGCATATTGTCCAGCAGGTGCCAAAGTAAGAATATCCCTTTTTTTAAAATATATTAGCATTCCAAATTTTAGGAAACACTGTGCTGATCATCTCTGGTGGCCACGGAAAAAATATTGGATCTACTGACTTTGTTGAAGCTGTGAGTCTTGGAAAGGGACAGCAGGTCTGCCCTACCCTTCCTGTACTCCCTAAGCCTACATATAATGGACCTGGCTTTAAAAACGTTGACAAACCTGTTGCATGCTATGGAGATGATGATTATGCAAGTGATCTCTGCTACGAGTTGACTGGAAATGCTCAGAATGGAAGTTATCAATGGAGGGAGGTTGCTTCTTTAACTGAACCTTCATGGAATGTTGGCTATGCGCAAGTGGACCAGGATTGGTGGATTATGGGTAATTATCTTTATCATGAAATTATCTATGTAGGCATCTGACTACTTTATAGGTGGTAGAACTCCTATGGTAGGTTATATGGATAATGTTGAATACCGTCGTGGAAATACTCATCACTTTGTCCCTGGAAATGTGTCCATGCCATATGCAGCTGAAGGTTCCTGCTTGGCTGCACTTGATTCTAAATCTCTCATTATGTCTGGTGGATATAATAATATAACTGGCTATGCAGACTCAGTTTATATATTTCAAACTGATGCTCAGAAATGGGAGGTTCTACCTGACATGGAAATTGGCAGGTAAGGGATAAACTGATATAAAGGATTGTCAAATGAATTGAAACAATGTTACATATTATAAATATTTTCCCCTTTATCCAGTCAAAGAACAGTTGAATTATGATTTTTAGCAAAATTTAATAAGACTTGAAGATACTATGATAATATTCACCGGCCCCTAGTTAGCACTACAAATAAATGTAGCCCAATGCTCTGCTCTCATTCCTAGCTGAGGAAAGAAAGCATCCTTTACTTTTCCTGAGAAGGGTTAAGTGGTGCCTGAACTCTAAAACATATTGTCATAATATCAAACATGGGCACACACTTGTGGCAGATCGGGGAATGATTAGCATACTGGTGCTACCACTGTCCTGCAATTTGCCCAGAGTTCAATCCCGGGCCTCACCGTTCTTTCTCCAGTTGTTTTCCAAAAATATGCCACACCCCAAATAGCAAATAAAAAAATGTCGAATATCATGACATTGTAGGGAGAGTTATCACCTAGGATATGTGGCCATTGAAAAATCAACAAAACTTGCCGTCTTTATACAATTTCATTGGAATCTTAGTAGGGAGAGATATCACTTATGTGGCCATTGAAAAATCAAAAAAAAACTTGCAGTCTTTAAACAATTTCATTGGAATCTTAACAATATCAATCTGACTTTTGGTAACATAACTAGATATCATCATGCCTGTGGTGTTATAACTCTACCAAATGGTTCAAGGCAATTCCTTGTTGCTGGTGGGTACCCCAATCCTTTAACTTCTGTGGAAATATATGACATTAACACAAGGACTTGGACTTCTGGTCCAAATCTTCCTCTGCCAATAAGGAAAGGGGCAAGTGTCCCATTTGGTGACACATTTCTTATTGTTGGTGGATATACCTCTGAATTGGGCCCAATGACAACTATATTTGAGTATGATCCTGTTGGGCATGGTTGGATATTTCGGCCAGAAGAGCTGACATTGGGAAGACAAGGTCCACCTGCGGTTACAGCAGTAAATTCAAACTTCATAGAATGTTCCTAAATGTTGCAAAATGTTTCAGAGTTAAAATAAAACAAATCCTGTTTAAAATAAATCCCCCTTATTGCAAGCAGTCTACATATATGAGTACATATTAGCAGCAGCCCACTCTGCATTCAAAATGTTCAAAAATAATCACTCACTTTACTGGATTGAAATTCAGATTTAATGTTTGTTATTTCTAAGAGATAGGGACATCGAGCGCTGTTTAAATCATTCCTAATCTTTTATAAAACCTCCACAACAATCGTCTACGCAAAGTACATAGTTACATTAAGTTGGATGCTACTTTATTGACCCCTTTAATCTCAGATCCTGTAAACTTTCTTGACATTTCATCTTCAGATCGCGCACGCGCACACTTATTAAAATATATTGGGAATACTTAAAAATTTATAATATGCATGGTCCATCAGTTACAAACAGAATTATGCTTTACAAACAAATCAACTCACCATTGATATCATTAATTAGTTAAGCTTTCAAGAAATGTTAGTTTTAGCTACCACATACATTGTGTAATTCAACAGAAGTATATCATGAGATGCTCTCTTATTCACCAAACAGAATGGAGGTTAGACAGGTTTATAAAGGTAAAGTAGACGAGCAAAATTGAAGCACATATCACAGTAGCTTGTTTTTCAAAGAGAAGCCAAAGAAAAAGTTTGCAGCAGCTACCTCAAACCCTATTATTAATGGAAATATTGTTATAAATAGTAATTATAATTAAGGCTTTATCGGTAAGCACTGTCTCACGTTCTGTCATAAAAGAGGGAACCCCCCATCAAACCGGACAAAGATGACAGCCGTCTGCGCTAGCTTTACATAGGGCTTTGGATCGGTATGCCGGTAATTATCCATATTTGAAGATATATATGAAAGAGAGGGTTAATCCTAACTCTGCGCCTGCTTTTGACAAAGGCTATCTATGTATGTAGTATCTACGAGTATACGTAGTAACTGCAATTCTATTGGATTTCGTAAAAAGTTGTTTTTCTCAGGCGGGACAAATGACTTCTAAAATTTGTAAGTTCAGTTTTGCATTACAATTTTAGTAACCTATTTAAAAACACAATTTATTTGATTAATATAAGTCTTGTTCATCTCATCAGTTCTCTGCTTAGCAATATACATTATATTTACAATTTTTTACATGCATTTTTTCTACTTTATGAACAGTTCATAAAGTCACTGTCAACCACAAAACAAGACCATACTGCTTCCCTATGTTCAACTTCTCTTTTCGTTCAATCCATGTATTATTGACGAAGTAAAATTCCAGAATTGTATCCATATTGGTGCCCTTTTGCCTATCAGTTCCTCCAATAAGAATATATGAATCATCAAGAGGAGCAAAGGCGGATTGATACCTTGCTATGGGGAAATCAGGTCCAATGGTCCATCTATGAAAAGTTGTTTTACTACATTATACATAATTTATAATATAATATTTAAATTGGGTTACAAGCCAAGGGTTCCTCTTTGGATTTTACTAGAACTATAGCTGCATCAATAGAGAACGAGAGTAACTGTTACCCTTGTTAGGTAATCCTATAAAAATATTGCTCGTTTTTCAAAACTTTTGGCTCATTTAAAAAAAATAATAACAACTACGTATAAATAGAGAATAATTAAAACTTTGTTTTACTTGCCTCATACTGGTTAGGTCAAGAATTTCAACATTGTTTATATATTTTCTTTTAGATCCTCCACTACTGGCATCCTTCACACCTTTCACGCCTCCTGCAATTACAAATTGCGATCCTGATGAAGAAGGAGATGGTGTAATACCACAAGAAATCCACTTTCTGGAAGTTTGATATAATGCATATATGCACATGTATACAGGTATTGTTACACACTAATGATTATTGGCTCAATATTTAGGAAAAAGTTAATTAACTAAATTAAAGGAGCATAATTATGTGTAATAGAATGACAAATAAAACATACATACATACATAATGATACCATAACCACTTATTAATCATTATGTCAGCTCGTTTGCTCAATTGAAGGCCAATTGAGGGGTTACTTAGTTATTTAGTCATCGATTATGGCGCCATGCCCCTTTCATTATGTGTTATGTACAGATACGTTCAAATATGATATTACACGAACCTGGCAATTTTAAAAGATTCTACCTCACTCCAGACATTGCTGAGAGTGTTCAATATAAAAACAAGATCAGAATAATTTCCTCTAGCTCCACTCCGTCCTCCAGCCACAATTAGATGTGTTTCATTGATAGCAGCGGCACAATTCTGTTGTGCTTTGTATGGCATGTCTGGTCCACTTTTCCATTTCTTATTTGCAGGATTCCAATACTCAGTGGATGATAGATATGTATTAACAACATTATATCCACCTAAAATTTTATATTTGGTTGTCAGTAATTGGGCAAGTGCACTGAAGATCTGGCCAGATTACAGTCTCAATTTTTAGAACTTCTGATCAACATGGCACTTTAAAGTAAAAATGTCATTAATGCAATGGAACATTGGAACATGTAGGGAATATTCTAAAATGGGATTTTGTAGGGCCTTAGATCTAATACTGACAATAATTATAAAATAGTTTAATATATAACTGTTAACCTCTTTACAAACATCACGATGGATGTGTTCAAATTTCGTTACAACCTCCCCACCTAGCATGGTTTTCAAAAATCCCGAGAATTCGTAGTACGGCCAAACTACGGCATTATGGTTTAAAGCGTTTAAGCCTGTTTTCGCGGGCTTAAGAAGCCTTTCTTCCTTAATTCCGCAGCTCACAGGTCCTCACAGTACCTTATGACTGCATTCCGTATTACGGCGGAATTAATGCTTAATTCCGCAAAAGCCCGTAATTTCAAAAAAATACTTGCTAGGCGGGTCGTCTGTGGTATTGATTAACTCGCTATATACCAAATGAGTAGCCACAATCTGCTGAGTTGGCTCAGTTTTGGAACTTTTTGATTTGATTGAAGCATCACCTTCAATAAAATCGATGCAAAAAGGATTAAAGGAAATTAAAGTGCAGGAAGTAGTACTTGACAAAAGATCAACCAAGATCCATCTCAAGAGCAGAAAATTTGTTTGGAACTTTTCTAAACAGCTGCACAGGCAGATTAGGCTGGAACTTTTGGCCCCTGCCGACCTGTCAAGCTAACGGTGCGTGACTAATCATTTGGTATATAGTGGAATTAGTATTGATTATTGCTTACCTAGTAACCAATAATTTTCCCCAACTTGAGCATATGACGGAGAAAACCTCGGCGTTAGCGTTTCAGAGTGAAATGTCCATTTGTGAGGATGTCTGGAGAGCTGGTAGCACTTATTATTACTTCTGGTCGAGTCTTTACATGCTAATGGAAGTCCATTGTGTGTAAATGCAGCTCCGTATTTTGTTATAGTTGGCAAAGATAGGATATGCTCACACAAACCTTGGGCTGGGGAATTCAGTCTTATGACATCTGTAGTCCTTGGGAGTCCCCCTGACACAATTAGAAAGCGTTCTGAAATAAAAAAAAATAGTTCTGAAATTATGGAGCCTCCCAGACAGGGATTTTTCTCGTATTTTTTTGCTATTTCTGCCGTCTTTTTTTCTCCTTTCTGCCGAACATTTTTTGGGACTTAGAATATTTCACGTTTCTCTTCTTTTTTTTTGAAAGAAATATTCTAAGTGTTTTAGCGCGCCCGTTCTCCTTCTTTTTCCCCCTACTCAGCAACGCCGGTGTAAGCAAATCAAAGATGTGTTTAATAAGGTAACGTCAAGCGGGAATACGAGATAATTTGCTATTCAACATTAATTTACCTATATTAATGAAGAAGCATGTCCGGTATATAATTCCCATTAAAATTACAGCAGAAATATACAGTGCATAGTTGAATGTACAATAAATGAAGTTAACTTCAAAACCGGCAAGTCAAATGTAAGTATTATAGCAAGCAAAAGAGCTGCAGAAGAGGCCTTGGTGGGCCACCCCTTTTTTCTTCCAGCCTGCCGGGACAGCTGATGGAAATGGTTCCAAAAAAACCAGCAAGGTAGGCAGCATTGGCTTTGCATTGACTACAATGTATAAAGTAATTGGATCAAAAGGGTCCAAGCTCCGCAGCTCTTTGCTTGCTATAGTACTTAGCCAAATGTACCACTCCAGATACATTAGCAAAATTATGTTTTGGCAGTTTGTTGATGGCTCTGTTGCCACCACCTTACTCTGGTAATTTCCTTGCATCTGAATGTCGGCGCAGTCACTCAGGGCAGCTTGTCATTCAACTGAGCAACGGGTGCGCTAATGGACTTAAAATATTTTTTTACGCGTGTGAAATATTCTAAGTCTTTGGCCGGCAGAAATGAGAAAAAAAGACGTCAGAAATAGCAAAAAAAGACGAGAAAAATGCCTGACTGGGAGGCTCCTTAAGATAAATTATTAATACTCGATGTTTCAATATATAATTATGGTATATCTGTATCAGTTACCCTGCATAGAGTGTATATACATTATCTTAATCAATTCTAGAATATTCAAAACATTTTAATTTGACTGATGATGCAGAATCTGGAAAAGTTGCCACAGACTTATTAACGGTAATTTTCTAGAAAAAGAAAAAACTGTAATGCTTAATGTAACAAGAACGCTAGATAGCCCCACAACCCGGGAAAGCGGAAAGAAGAAATGAGGCTTGCTACGCGTGCTACGGAGGGTCTATTTGCATTAGTATATTACTTGGGTGGGAAAAAGTGAAATCGAAGGTTTTAAAACTAGCAATGGGCTTGGCAAGAAAACGTTATCTTTCCTGGACAGTTCTGTCCGCAAGATGGCAGTGTAAAAAGATTGGCTTAGCTTCAGTTGGAGATGGATGACTCAGCAGACTCAGCTCTCTTAGTAAACGTGATTGCACTGGATACTGGATAGAATAGTAAATGTTGCGGCCTTTTTTAATATATTTTCTAGTGATCCCTTATTGTATATTTTTGGGCACTACCTTTTGGCTCATTCACTAGACCGCCGTGATTGCAATTTGTCATCATCATTCCGCTGGGGGGATTCGAACCTGCGACCTTCTGGGCCACAGGTCCAAGCGACTTGCAACCACGGCTACCACGGCCCCCGTTGTTGCGGCCTTATATTGCCAGCCTCATTGAAAAACTACCGTGGTAACCGTTTATGCTTACCCCTAGCATTTTTTTTATTTTTGCTGGTGATCCCTTATTGTATATTTTTGGGCACTACCTTTTTGTTCATTCACAAGTACGCCGTAATTGCAATTTTCATCATCATGCCGCTGGGGGGAATCAACCCTGCAACCTCTTGGTTTGCGATCAAGGCTACCAAGTCTCCCCCCAATAGCACTGATAACTATATTTTAAGCACATAACGCAGTATATATTAATAAAAGTATACAGGGTGACCCGTGTTTGGCCACGCTAAATTGCTCATAGCTCAGAGACTACTGGCCAACCAATTTTTTTTATTAAGTTCAAAGTAAAAAAATGGTAAATTTTTCATCAGAAATGTTACTCTCACTGCTACTTATGGTCATACATGACCATGCCAGCTCAATGACACAGACCTACCATTACCCCCGTGTACGCTGCTTAGGTGGGACTTCTAATAATTGCCATGCCAAGATCAAACATCTTAGATAAACAAAAACTTTGTGGTATATAGATTATTTTATTGGCAACATTTTGACGTATTGGACATTTCTCTACTGTAAACTAGGCCCATTTGCTGGTGGTTTTAGTCTAAATAGAAAATTTCCCGAAAATGGGCCTGAAAAGGGGGTAGGTATACTATGGCCAAATTGGCCAATTAACATGCCAATTTTTTTTACTTAGAACTTTTGTACTCCCTTTCAATTGGCCCAGAAAAAATTTGGCTGGGTTACAAGCAGTTCTTTTTCTAGTAATTCTAGAAAAGAAGTTTTCATTTTTGTAATTTATGTAGTACCGTACAAGCTATCAGTAGTTCGTCCTGATATAGCAGAGCGTGTAGAGCCCAAACCAGACAAGATATGAAAAATATTATGAATTAAAACTGGTCGCAAAATTACCAGAACGAACAAAGTCATGACAAATATATCTTATACAAACTGTATATTATGAAAATGCAATAAATGATACGGATTAAAAATGCTCCTTCAACTTTGTAGGTCACTCTCTATTTTATATGAAATAGCATTTAAATTTGAAGGATACTGTATATTTGAGCCTCAGGAGTGCCAAAATGGGTAGCCTAATACATACGGGTCACCCTGTATATAAAATGTCCTACTACATCTTAATTACCTGTACATGTATCTGTGAAACCCTTTTAGGTCGTACATTGGAGTGAAAGTAGGAAGTTTTTCGGTTAATTAACCAAAAAACTTCCAAAAAACTTCCGATTTCCTTCTTGCAATAAGAGAAAAAGAGGAAGCTTTTTGGTGAATTCTCCTTTTTCCTTCCTCCTGACACACACTCACACCTGGTTAGCTGAAGAAGTTTTTCGGTGAATTAACCAAAAAACTTCCTTCTTTCCTCCTGAGTAGGAGCTCTCTAAGGTCGTACATTGAAATAAAATGAAAGTCATCGTTATTTAAATGCCATGCATTCTCTTTCATATCTAGCGCTCTAAATCACACCCTGACAAAACTATATATTTATTATGGCGGAAAATTGTTGAGACGCAGAAAGTAAACGAAACGCTTTTGTTGAACACGTAAGCAATACGAAAAAATGATACATATTAACATAATATTAACCCTAATACACAGTTTTGAATGAGGAACGGTAAATAACTTTACAGATTAGTTCGATATTTTAAAGCTAGGTGGCAGTACTCAGATTCCATTTTAAGTTGGAGGGCCTCAGCCGACTCAACCTTCAAAATAAATCTGATCGCACTGCCCTGCCTTTAAAAAATCAGAGCTTTTCAAGCCTGAAATGCCCAGGCGCATTGAACAACTTTATGGATCTTTTAGCTCCAATTGTGCGCATTATTGCATTATTGCATTGTCACTGTAAAACATGCATCACAATGGTAAAAACGCAAAAAGCTTCAAAGCAGACCCAAAAAGGTCCAAAATGGGTTAAAATAATCATAAGAGATTTCACATATTACATTTTTGCCCCTTGAGGAGTACGGTAATGCAATGTTGTAAAATATTTTTAAATCATTTTTCGACTGCAGGCAAACTATTGGTCCATTAAGTTTATCAATTTAGGAAAATACCCGGCATGCTGTAGCGGAAAAGTGATTGGTGTGAATATTCAACCCCGGTTGCGCCTACTCTTTTTTTACTGTGGTAATCGCTTTTATTGTTCAGGATGGTTAGGTTACAGACAATATGGCCGTAATGGTTACAGATTCTCTCATCTCAATTCGATAGCTCCCGTTCCTCCTCCCCCGACACTACCCTTACTTTTGGCGTGCGCTTTCTTCCCTTTTCGAATAATGCCAATCTGGGAGCGGCTATGAGTGGGAACGCATGCCGCATTACTAATGACAAAATATCCCAACCTTAAACGTTACTATTTGGTTCACTGATCTTTATTCTCAGTACTAATCTGATAAATTCCACAGTGGTTTGGTTGGTTTTATGAAGAAATATGGTCCGAGAGCAGCTATAGTTTTGGACGCAACCCCTTTGTTGGAATCATATACTGTGGGTAAGAACTAACTTGTAATTTCCTTGATATATGTTGTAAAGTATTAAAATGTTGAACATTTTTAAATAATTATCGATATATTCTAATTTATTTCCAAGAAAGTTTCAATGGTTAGATTGCTCACAAGAACAAATTTACTTTTCAGATAGTAACGACGTGATAAATTCTACAATCGTGTTTAAGATGGCAAAAAGCAGAGCTAGATATTATGTTACAGAGAAGGCATACCACATAAGTAGACTTTTATCTGAAGTGGAGCAAATTTCACTCATGTAAGTTAGAAAAGAGAAGACAAACGAAAGAGATAAACGTAGGTCACATAGTACGCCTCATTTCAAGGTAGAAAATGGAATATTTTGCAATCAGTTTTCTTTAGGTCCAAGGGCAAATAATGCTCCAAGTCCGATTATTAAAATGTCGAAATGAAATACTTAGCGCTTCCTTTAGCCAAAATAAAGCCTCCTGATTGGCCGATTTTTAATTGCTAGGCAACTCCTAAGCGTTACCTAGTTGCTTTTTAATAATCGGACTCTGGTCTGTACAAAAAAATGTAAAGAAAGTTCTGAGTCCAAGTATTAAAAAGCTTAAGCAGTTCCTAAGGTGGTTCATAGCGCTAAGTATTTGGTTTAAGCGCTTCTCATTGGCTAAAATCAAATACTTAGCGTTAAGGAAACCCCTTAGACACTGCATAATCTTTTTAAATATTGGAGTCTGCAGTAAGCTCCACACTTCATTCATTGTAGGTTTCATCGGATGTGTGCATCTGGAATGTTACAGAATAGATTTTCCTACGAAATAAAGGTCTCGGTAAGCAAAAGCAAACATTGATCCGGAGGTATTTAGAATTTGTTTTTTTTGTTTTTACTGATAACTTATAACTTGTTATATAACTTATAAACAATTTATTGAAAACAGGAAGTTACATGTATTCAAAATTTTGAAAGAAATATATAAAAAATTAATAAACTGATAGCTACAATAATTACTAACTGTGTGCTACGTTTTCATCAATAGTGTCTTATTGACATCAGAGTGAATTCACTTCAGCCTGGTCGGCATTAATTCCGAAACTCTATTTTAGGAAGCCCTTAAGACGCAACTAGCCGTCAAACGAAGACTCAAAGATTTAAATGCAACTTCAACGAAATCTTCCTTCGTAGCAGGATGGTCTAGTCTCAAAAGGGTGTCAGTTGATCACATTTTGGCCGCAATAATTGTGAGTGCAGGTGGAATAGGTGCTGGAGTCGTTGTTGAGTTGTTGGCATTTATGAGAAGTAGTGGAAAGAAATTGCTGCAGTAAATACTGAATATTATGATAAATATATACATTAATACATTATTCTACACCAACCCCTTGCCAAAATTGTATGTCTATTGGATGTTTGCCCATTTTTCTCCCTATCAGTCCTGGAGCTTGTCTTAGAAGCAATTTTCTGGAAATAGTGTCACATTTTACTTTTTGATTACTTTATCGATGTGGATTGCCATTTGGTTCAGAAGTACAAAATTCAAAATTGCCAGTCTAGGAAGTGCCTTAGTTGCCTTGCATTCACAGTTTGACAACGTTTTAAACAAGGGTTATGGACTAAAGATGGTTTTAAAGAGAAAATGCTGTAACAAGTTTCAGTCATTATTTATAAAATCAATTACTGTGAAAATGCACTGATTATTATATCATGAGATAATTGCGACAATTTTTGATAATTATTAATACCATTGCAATTGTACAGTCTATGCACGCTACTATACGAGTTAAACTCAGAAGTATTTTGATAGTACATAGTAATACTGATTACGTAAGAAAATTTATATCATATGAAAACATAGTCATGCATGGCTGTGTCGGCCAGTAATGCAGGGTGTTATTCTGACATGTGTTAAGGTAATGACTCAGAAAAGGCTCAAATATGTATTTTTCGGCTGTATAAATGAACGTAGAGCATGTTAAGAAATTTTAAATAAGCTGTTTCAAAGACTTAAATAATGATGCTATTAAATCCGGGATGAATAGAAGGCAAGGCCCCAAAATTGATCATGGCTGAAAATGGAGCATTATTTACAAAATGAAATTCATAAATCTACATTATATTATTTAAGAAACACAGTTTTATAATTGTGGGATGTAAATGAAAGATTCTAAAACATAACAAAAAGAAATTAATGAACATTCATAAATCGATTATATTACATTTGAAAGACATGACTTCCATCGTGGGCTGCAATTGAGAGATCCTAGAACATCACACAGTGAAGGGCCAGCTGCAAATTAGCAAGTTATTGTTCAATTAATGAGCATTCATTAACTACATCATATTGCTTAAGAAACACATTTTTTCCATTGTGGGTTGCAATTGAGAGATCCTAGAACATCACACAGTGATGGGCCAGCTGCAATAGCAAGTTATTGTTCAAATTTTAAAAGCATTCATTAATCTACATCATATTGCTTAAGAAACACATTTTTTTCCCATTGTGGGTTGCAATGAGGAACGCTATATAACGTTAAACTATAGTTCATATTAGTTACTTATTTTTAAACCAGGTGGCAGTGCTCAGAA
>LR137849.1:31180-46707 GCA_900659605.1 Tisbe holothuriae | reverse complement strand
TATTGGCCTATACCAAACAAAATTGTAGACTTTCCTCTCTTAAATGGTACCAATAGTATTTTAGTGGGTCAAGCTAGAGCTGAGAACTGATATGACTGTTTACTTTTTTTCACTAATTCTGGGACACTCTGTATTCAAGGTAAATAAGAGGTTAAAACTCTTTCGAATGCTTATTTCAACCTCTTTAAAGCATTAAAACACATATTTGGTACATTTTCCTTCTTATCATTTGGACAGCCGACATATACTTCAATTTCTGGCCATAGAATAATACATATTTCTTTCTTCAACTGCATGTTGATGCACATTTTAATACTTTTTATATCATAGGGTTCAGATTTAATCAAAACAAAATGTATATAAAACAACCTTAGTCTTACTTTGTCAGTACAAGCAGTTCCTTGAGCCGTGTCAGATCTGAATTCATCTCATTCTGGGTCAGACTTCCAGTGTAAGTCCCCGCTGCAAGGGATGCCAGATCAGCCTCAAGAGTCTCCGTCGTGAGAAGGAGATTCTGGCAATTAACTCTGAAAAGAACAGAATGGATTAAATCCGCATTTCTACAACATTTTAAGCCTCTGAATGTATTCAATATTATACAAATCAGCGATAGTATACCTTACCCTGGGTTATAAAAGCTTTTATTACTAATCTGTAGATAAGTCTGGGAAGCAATATTCAGAAGGGCTAGGCGCTAGCAAGGGCCTCTATATTTTCCTGAAAATATAGAGGCCCTTGGGCTAGGTGGGGTATACATACTATTGCCAATACTTTTTAGCCTCGTTTTAACCCTTTTCCTTAAAGGCTCTACACAAATAGGAACGGGAGGCATTTTTCCGGGAAAATGCAAGTAAACTTCTTCTGAGAGAAGAAGTTTTCCTGCAGTCTCTTCTCCAGCAAGCTAGGCAGTGTGTGCAAAAACGGGAGAAAGGAAAGAAGAAGTTTTCTGGTAGTTTTCTTGCAGTTTTCCGGAAAAAAGCCTCCAGTACCTCCTGGCTGAGGAGAGCCCTAAGAAATAATCCTCCCATTTAAGTTCTAAGCAGTAATATTTCCCTATCAGTTCTCACCTGTTTAGATTACACACCGTGACCGCTGGGAACTCCACGGCCGTGGACTGCTTCATGGTGGTCGTGGTGAGAATGGGGAATCTGTAGATGTCGGCGATGAGGATACCGAGCGAGTAGACGGTCAGCCCGAGCAGGAAGAGGAAGATGATTAGCCAATAGGCGGAGCGGACGGGGTGGCGGGCCTGAGTGGGGAGTAATATTTGGTCATACTTTACACTGTACTAAATATATGTCTATAAAGTTATATTGTTTTTGCTTCATCTCGGCTGTCCAAATGATAAGAGTTCTGAAGCCAAGCTTGTAACTCTTACAGAAATCCATCGAAAACTTATAACAATTGTTTTATGCTCTGTACTGATACTATAAAAGTACATCAGCGGTGAACAACTCTTTAGGATAATAATTTCAAGCACTAAATAGAAATGGAATAAATAGATTTGGCACATTTTGCCTTTTATCATTTGGACAGCCGATATGTATATTGTTGTTATGCTTCTGTTATGCGTGTTAGCTTTGATGGAGGACAAAATAAGTAATATTGTTAAGGACATGTAATATTAAGTTCTCACTGGTAGGTATAACAAGAATAGTCCTTGAGTCTGTACTATGGATTGGAATAATCCAGACAGTCCAGCACTGGATTCGCCTGATTAGTACATATGTATCATATTCACCTTAACTGCATGGCTTAATCCAGCAATTGCAGAATCCGACAGATACTTGATGGTAGTACTCCATACAATTCGAAAGAACCCCATGATCACACTTGATATTAGCCCCAGCTCTTGATTTGGTTACAATAGCTGCTGGTCATTGATTTACATATTTGGGCTCTCCAAATGATAAGATATCTCTAGCCAAAAATAGTAACTTGTCCAAAAGAGCCAATGAAGACTGTTAAAGTATGTTGTATACTCTGTACTGCTACTATACATGAATATAAGGGGTCACTGACGCTTTCAAATGCTTAATTCTACCGCTTTATAGAAATAGAACAAACTAATTTGGTACGCTTTGACTCTTATCATTTGGACAGCTGATTTATAGTCTGTTGACAGGCACCTAGTTCTAATGTGAGACAATACTTCCAAGTATTACTTTAGTACATGTTTTGTGCCCATAATTGTTTGTTTCAAAAGCGGCAGTACATGGGCATTGAATATAATTACACTGAAGTTACACACGCGTATTTAGAAAGCTACCCAGATATAATACATAGAATGTAGCCGTGCACTGTGCAAACTTTACTGCTGAGAATATGACACAAAAAGCTCTCACACCACCTACAGCACATTGGTACCAAAACTGTATGTTTATTGAACAAGTATATAATCTATTTACCCTGCTAAACTCTTGTTACTTTTTACCACAGGCCAATTAAAATGAGGAACAATGCCCCTGTTTATATAAAGTTACTTAATGTATATAACTAGCATCACTTGGTTCAAGTTAGTCGGGTAAAATGCAAGAGAATATGCCCAATGTTTTGAGGTGTTATTTATGCCGCAGAAGACTGGATTAATATTTGATTGACCGACACAATACAGAGACGGCATTTTGTAAAACCAATTATTTACAAGTACCGTTAGGACACATTTGAGGCTCAATGAAGAGCTTATATGTGTAAAAATAAATATAACTTTTAATTATACTGTACATTAATTGCCTTAGTCGGCCATTTCTTAATTACAGGTCAATTAGTGGTAAACTTCTCTTGGCTAGAACATTATTACGCTCGGAAGCACAGAATGAATTTTTAATGGCACTATGAGATCCAATGAAGTATAATTATTGAGATTTAAATACTTTTCTAGTTTCAAAATAATGGATGAATATGATACGAGACTGAAGAGACGATTCTAAAACAATTACATTCAAGTATGATATTCCAATATTTATATATTCACCGAACGTATCTTGCTGCATTTCTCACACGGTATTTTGCCCTTGAAAAAATACCGCAATGCATGACGTCACTGTAGCCATCTTACAAAACATGGCAAATATGTTACGTTATTAACAGCCAAGTTTACCTGCTAAAAAAAGAAAACTTATTTAAAGTCAGGCTGATAATAATTGGGTATATAATCCAAAATACCAGAAGATATTATTTAGCTTGGTGTCTTAATGTAGGATCCACAAGTTTAAGTTAGAAAACGGTTCTACAGTTTGCCAATGAACTTGTTTGTTGGGCCGTTTTTGAATGGTTCTCTCACCAGGTGGCGACTCTTGTGAATGGAGATTTATTTAGTGAAATCTCCACTCAAAGGAGTCCCCATCTGGGGAGAGAATTAATCGAAAGCGGCCAAGCAAACAAGTTCATTGCATTTGCTTTGACAATGATTTTCATGTTCTTTGAGTGCTCCTTTATTGTATAAATTATGTTTATGAATGTACAAAATATACAGTAGTTGTATTACAAATTTATATAACTGCGTGCATGTACAGCTAATCGCACACTCAATAAGGTGCTTTGGCAGCTAACTTCATTTGATGTGGGTAAGCTGGCCCCTCAATTCCTCATAATTATACTCCGGATCAAGAGTGTGCTCCATCCTGTCAATGAAGTGGTATTTGTGCAAATATTCCAAGGCCTCTCTTCAAAATCCAGAAGCGGCATCTTCTTCACCTCTTTCAAAGGGGAAAGGCTTATTTTAAAACTCTATAAAGTCTAAGAAGTGCTAATATTGGTACATAAACTCATAGAAACAATAGCCTTAGGTAGAATAAAGGATTCAGGCTGAGCAGGCTCGGCTGAGCAACTTTTCATGCCTCTAGTGAGGGAATCATGAACTACTCTGCTATGAGATGCTCTGCCACCATATATGTACTAAAAGTAAACTCTGCCACGTTGCTTTCAGGGGACTTAATGCATAATTTTATGGCTTGATGAGATGTAGCATACACAAAAGCCTTAATCATTATTAATGTACTCATGTCCACGATGATGGGGGCACCCATAGTAGGGCACTTTAGGTCACTTAATAGAATTCAAATTGACCCCAGGAAATCGTCTTTAGGTGCACATCCATTGAAATAGGACAGTATGGAAGGGAATCTATATACAGACGGACAACACTGCACCCTTCTCCCTTTCTTTTCTCTCAGATTAGCCTTGAAGGGACTATTTCACGAATTTTCTTCTCCCCTTTATAACACCAAACCTATTTATTAATGAGCTCTTTCTACAAGAGTGTTGTGACAGCAATCATTTTTACCGCAATAACCTCTCCATATTTACTTAAACCTCCTTGGTCAAATCACTTGGCTTCTTCTAGGCTGAACATGCACTCATCTCTTCCCTCACTCAGCAGTTAGACGTACATATTAGGGTTGACGGATGGTTTGGGAAAAATGAGGCCATTTTTTTAAAGTTTAGAACGCAAAGCTTTTTTTTCAAATCGGACTCAAGCTCTTAAATTTGATCGGATTTGGCCATTTCAAATAAAGTTTAATGGGTTGACTAGAAGCATTTTTATTATATAATTTATATCACATATTTGCCACTGTTTGTCTCATCCTGGCTGGCAACCCCAAGTCCGAGTCACCTGACCGAGAGCCGAGGCAGAGAGCGCTTGGGCATTAAGCTGGGTAAAACCTCTCCCTTTATTCAGTGCAGGTGTACCGAAATTTTCGCGCCAACTTTTTAAAGTTTATTAAGTGATCTTAATTACCTAATTGTGAATGTCACACTCACTGTTTACATAAGGATAATAAACAATAAATAGCCTTATAATCATGCTTCATGTCCTGAAACACTAAAAGAGGGCATAAAATGCTTTAAATGGAACGTGGAGCACTTTACATTTGTAACATAAAAGTGATATGGACCCTTTATAGCAGAATAGTTCCCGATTCCCCCAGTAGAGGCATGAAAAGTTGCTCAGCCGAGCCTGCTCAGCCTGAATCCTTTCTTCTACCTACGCCTTCGGCGTAGGTATGCTTATTCTATGCTTGAGTGAAGCTACTGGGTGATGTGCCAAGCCTCTAAGCATGTGGTGACCTCTCTGTATGCACTTATAAAACTCATCTGTGTCCGTCTTTAATGCATTTCCACATCAAAGCTCCTCCCTGTTTATCCCTTGTTTTGGTGTTGCCACAATGGCTCTTGTTTGCTGTCTCCATAGAACTGAACACTTGTTTATTTCTATGGCTGTCTCCCTCAATGAACTTGAAAGCCTTTCACTTTCCCCTGATTAAACTTTTCTGAAGCTGAAGGCTACCCAAGCTTCTTCTCATCTGTTTTCAACATTAATGGTCTAATGTGATCGTTAGGGAAAAGGATAAATTGGGCTGTTAAATTGGATCAGCCAGCGGAGTAAAATAATGTTCCTTCTGTACATTCATGCTGGTAATGCTGGCTAGGAGAAAATTAATTTATTTTTGTTTTAACGTTAGCCCCTTAATAGTGAAGGGATCTTTTAAGATTTTTGTTATCTGAAACAATTGTTTTGACAGTTGCAAGATAATGGAAAATGTCTAAAGCCTATTCGTTGATAAAAAATAATCGGGCGTTGGGATTAGCAAACTTTATCACTTAATTACACTCCTTTTAAAACCATTTGTCCTTTTCTGAAAGGCTGCTGCTTCATTTAAATATTACTATAACTTCATTTATATTTTATAGTCTTGTTGGTGCTTTCGTTATTCCTATTTGCGGCCCCTTCCGGATTTCCTGTGCGGTGTTTTTGTGGCACGAAAAAGTTTCTTTATTTTTTTCAGCGACCTGCACGAAACAAGGAAGCAAAAACGAAAACAAGAAATGGGAACGAAGGGGAGAAACGACATATTTCGTTTTCTCGATCTGTTTTATGCGTTTTTGTCGGTGTTCTGAATGGAGTCTTGCTACGTGATTGGGGTTGAGTGTATGAGATTACATTGTCGAGACAAAACAACGGGTTCTCTTCTTTCTTCTTTGTGACTATTCTGTCTGCAAAGAACAGATTGACAAATTGGAATTATTACCCGAAAATAGGAGCGACATCTTATCTATGCCATTTTGATCCCGAGCCTATTTCCTGTTTGTTCAATGCGGCTCCTTTATCACTACAATATATCATTCAAATGAGCCCAGGACGTTGTTGACCTTTAGTTGACTGTATTGTCCACCGTTTGACCACTGAAGGCCATAAAATAGGGCGTGGCCTTCAACAGCTAAATCTCCTCCACTTGCACGGCAATTGTCACCTCCTAGATAACGACATCGGCACTTTCGGGTGTCCTATTTTATTTCCTCTCTCTCAGCCCGAGAGAAAAGTTAGCAGCGAAAAGTGGAGCAAAAAGTGGGATATCTTCCAAGAAGGAGAAGAGAAGTTGTCCAGTCGATGTCGTGTTTTACTTGAGGTTCCAATTTCCAAAGGAGAATATGACTCAAAATAAGGACAAGATTTGCACAAGATTAAGCCTAAAAAGTTAGATATGTATTTTAATAATGGGAGAGTTTTGACATAAAAGAGATACCAAGTGAACTGCACTTTTGTGCCAAAACGGGTAATATGTGAAAGTATTCAAATGATTGCACAAACGGTGACAAACCATCTTTAAGTGCATGTGCTTGCTTTGCCGTTTCTCTTTCGCGCACGTGAGATCTATCTCGCCTTTTTCTCCGTCATCTATTTCTGCGGTCAGAAATGTAGAAAAAGTTTTTTGGCAGCGACTCTGGTGGAAATTGCACCGAAAACGACCGACCGCGTTCTTATAAAGCGTGAAAGTGCACAAATTGAGAACTGAGAGCGAGATGCCACATTGGCGGTTACAGCGCTTTTAAACCAACTCTTTCCCTCTCATTTTGCAGAACTGCCATGATTGCTTAAGACGTCGTCATTGCAATGGTTCGCGTCATCTCCGTCCACCACTTCTCAAAGCAGGACGTGGCCTCGTGCACCGCACCGGCCGCGGCATGCATCGCACAACTCGGAAAGGACGATGCGCGACTCGTCGTCGCCACGCAGAGCCAGGTGTTGGAAGTGCGAGATCTGCGGACAGGCGACGCGGGGAAGGTGTCGCACTCGTTCCAGACCATTGACAAGGTGAGCGAGTTGCTGTACTCGCCGACGGGACGATGCCTGGTCACGTTGGAAGGGCAACGCGGACAGAAGGGGTCCAGCGTACGTGCGTACACAAACTGGCATGACCCTGCAGTGGACTGTGCGCCCATTCGACCTCGTATCGCCAGCAGGACGACCCCGAGTGAGTCGGACAATGAGTCCGTGTCTCTGGACATGGTCGAGTTTCCGCAGCGCGACTCTCCCTTGCAGATCGCCGTCTGTCCCAGCACCGGAAACCTCCTCGTGGGCGCCGTCAACCTGCTCATCATTTACAAGCAGACAGTCCGTACGCACGAGATCACCAAGGCAAAGGTTGTCGACTTCCAGGAGTGTTTCCACATCTTTCACACGTTCATGCCGCGTGAGCTGGCGCTGTGCGAGGCCGTGATTGGCTGTCTGTCCGACAAGGAGGTGCACGTTTTCAAGGTCAAGGTCACGGAGGCGTGCAGCCAGGAGGAGCGAAGTCTGAGGTCAATCAGCCTCTATAGCTTCACATCAGACTCGGACAACAGCGGTGGCGGCCCCGGGAGCCTCATGTTGGATCCGTTTACAGGGTTGCCATTGCAGAGGCGAAACAGCAGCGAGGAGGAGTCTTCATCAGATAAAGTGGAGCCGGCATCGCAAAGTTCAGGGGGGTCCTTCGCGTCCAAGTTCATACCCAAGGCGATCAAGAACATCACTCTGAGACGCCAGCAGGACTCGGAGACAAACGAGACTCATCTGGACGGCTACGTCGGCAACATTAAGCGCCACCCGAATCATGTAACGCTCGGTGGAGGACCAGACGCGAATCATACCGTCATTCACCTGCCTGAGATAAGCGAGGCCTTGTGCCATAACAACACCACTGGTCCAGAAGGTGATATCAAAGGTGGATCCGCGCCTAGCATCATGGCACAAACTCTCGGTCCGACAGCACCGCCGGTCTACCGCAACACTGCCATCAAGTGTCTAACCTCAAGTGGGGACTTTGAGACTGAGTGCGGCGTTCTGGTCTACTGCAAGCTAACCCCGGAAGAGGAGGCCAGAGAAACGTTCAAGAACCTTCATCTGAAGCCGGTTTACTGGCGCGAGTTCCGCGTGAAGAAGACAACGACGCCGAGCACTGCGGCCATCGCCCATCCACTGCACTCTGCGTCCCACCCGCACCTCATGTCGCTCACACTCTGCTTTACCTCGCACAATGAGGGTTATCTGTACCATCTACCGGGCCACTTACGTAAGACGGGAAAGGGTTGTGGCGTCCAGCGTGTGGCCACGTATCCGTTTACCAGCCCTGTGAGCCGCACCGCTCTCGAGCCGACGCTCATGCATGCACTGACAGAAACTGGTTTGGAGACGTACACATTGCGTTCAGGATACCACACTGTGCTCGAAGCGGAGAATCTGAATCTGAAAACGAATGCTTGTCCTGGAGACGGGGACAACCCAATCTGCTTGGTTGGATTGAGGCCCTTCCTCGGGGCCAAGCACCTCATGGTGGCTGGGCCACACCTGGTGATCTTGTCCACAGCTGAGGACACCCAACCAGCCCAGAAACAACAGCAACAACAGGCGCCACAACCGGATAAGTGGACGGTCTACTCGTTGACCTTGCCCACTCCAAACAATCTGTACAAGGACATGATGGCCCTTGCAGATATGAACCGAACCATCAGCCCACAGGGTTACTACCAGCTGCTCTGTGAAGCGCATATGGTCCTGAGAACGTCCCTGCATCAGCTCATATGGGATAAGGGAGCTAACGGCGTCGATGAAGAGCTTCGTGAAACCCTCGAAAAGTACCAGGATACCTGCCTACAACTTGCGCTCTACCACGTCCTCTGTCACGATGAGAAGAACTGGCGCCTCGCGCTGCCTTACTTCCGCATGAGCGGAAAACCCGTTCCTTCAGTGTTGCGCGCTTCGAGGGAAGCCTGGGAGAAGTCTACCAAGCACGAAAAGGACAAGCTGCCTGCAGGCCTCGTACACTATATTCAAGAAGTCATCCTCAAGCCAACCCCGGCTGAGAACACTCTTGACGCGAACCTTGCGGATGAAATCATCGATATGCTCGGCAAATTTTCCTTGTCAACACTGGCTCTGCTTGTACTGAAAGCGCCTACGTTTAGAACGTTCAAGACGAGCAAGATGTACGACTACTTCCTCAAGGGTTTACGAAAGCAGTCTCTGCCTGAGCCCGCGGAGGTTCTGGCCTTTTCACTGCTCAGCGTGGACAAGGGGTCAACGGAAGAAGCGGCAACCCTATTGAAGAAGCCCATGGCCCCGTTCGGTGTCAGATTCTCCTCTCTGCTCATTGAGTACCACCCATTCCTGCTCGAGTTATCCGACAACGGTGACAGCTTCTCCGATTTCGCCATGCTGGTCCGTGACTGCATGCCAGACCTCTTTGTGGAAGTGCTCGTCAGCCTCATCAAGGGCGGAATCTTCTCACTCTCAACCATATTACAGCTATTCATTGGGTCGTTTGTATCCATGTCCAACATCACTGGCGAGGCCGCGCACAATGCTGCAATGTTGCAGCTCTTTCTGGAGACTTACTTCACGGAGTTGCTGAGTGAGGAGGGGGACGGGGAGGATGCGCATCGAATTGAATTGGACCAAGAGCAGGAGCAAGCGCTACAGACCCTGGTACGGTCTTATCTGAGCAGCCTTACTGTTCCTGTCCGGTTTGGAGACAAGGACATTGATACTGACATGTTCGGCACAAGACACAGCTACTTGGACAAGTTGCCTCCGTTTGAGGGCCAGGCCTCGGCCAAGGACGCGCTGGAGGAGGCAGATTCGCCTGACTTCTGGTGTCAAAACACTCTGTTAAAGCTCCAGTCTCTGCTCTGCTCCTTGTCTCTGGGGCTGCCCTGCTGCCATAGTACCATTAACGCTTTCCTGGAGATGTACCCTGATGTTACCGGAGCGCTCAGCCTGCGGGTGCTTTCCAACAGCCCGAACGAATCCATTCCGCTTCTGTGTCACGCTCATCCCGCAGTTCTGCTTCCCTACGCTCGGGAAGCGTGTCCGGCGTTGAACCAGGACCACTGGCGGCTCATGCTAACCTGCCTGCACGAGCAACTGACCGGCTCGGCTGAGGACCTACGCGACCGCCACGAGGCGTGGTACTCTGCCATGCAGGAGGTGCTGGACCACCTAGCGCAGACTCTCAACCTGGACTCGTTCCTCGAGGTTCTTCCGAGCCACGAGTCTAACGCGGAGGACTTCCAGGGCTACATTCAAATGTGTCGGAAGAACCAGCAGGCGGCGGACATCCAGAATCTCATTGTTGCGACCGGGCACAAGCTGCTTTCCTCACTAACGCTATGAACATCCAACGAGATTTAACCATTCTGAAGCCTACCGTAGTCATCTTAATAATAACGAGTCCTTAAATCAAGATTTTTTTTTTAAAAATAATCCTGTACCAAATATATTTCAATCACATGTCACGCTGCATCTGAGTTGTTATGGAAAATATAATTTCAGCTTTAACAAAACCTCCCATTATTTACATTTTTTGCCAAGTAGCTCAAGAAAAGATTCTACAGCGTTGAATTTTGTACAATCTTGCATCGCAAAATCAAAACTGACGAGCTGCATTCGCGTCATCGATAGCTGAGCCCGATTTTTGTTCTTTTCTTTCGTGCTTTTGAAATCAAAAGTGATATCAAACACGATTAACGCAAACGATTAGCACAAAACCGGGAGAAGAAAATTTGGCTTCCGCTCCTCTAGCGAAAATAAATATACTAGTTTGATTTGAAACTGGGTTACATATGAAGTCTATATTTCAAAGCTTCAATGTAAAATACATATATTAAAGTCAAAATAGATATTCACCATTGCTAATACATTTTTCAGAATTTATTTAACATTCATTTTGAAAAAGTTTATTTTAAATATAATTTTGCATTATCTCCAAAGCTTCATATAAATTTCATCTTGGCATTATATCAGTAATATTTGAGGTCCATAAAAATTATTATTACCCTAGGAAGTCGTGGCAATATTGTCTCTTTAACGGCATTGCCATAATTATAATTATCACACACTTGAGCTATAATGGAATAAAAATAATTAGTAAACTATAACATTACCTGGTCCCTAGCTATCGCTTTGAGGAGTCATCATCATCATCACAAGTGCTGATACGGGCACAGGTCGTCATTGCACTTCCCCTGCAGCTGAAACCGACACAGCTCAGTGTGTGGGTCCAATGAGGAGCCCTGCTTGGAAGCGGTCAGGTGGGCCAGCGCCGAGGACGAGTTGGCTGAAGCGGCCTCCTCGGGGCTCCCCTCCGCTGCAGGGGTGGTCGCCCGTGCCGTCGCTGTGGTCTTCATCTGCTTGGCATTGCTGGCGATGGACGCCAGCTTCTGCTTCATAGCTGCGTTGTGGTCGGACGGCAGCTTGTACGCCTTGCCCTTGGCCTTCTCACCAAGGTTGCGGCACTCCTCCTCCGCCGACTTGAGGTCCTTCCTTCGAACGGTGATGGCTTGGTGCGACGTGCGTACACTTGCACGCAGCTGTTGCACGCGCTCGTCCTTCTTGGCGATGGATTTCTCCACCTCAGCCAATTTTTGCCGGAGGTCGTCGGCAAAGTTTTGAGCCGCCTTGAGTTTCCCGTTCTCGCTATTGAGTGTGGAGAGCTGCGCGGACAGCTTGAACAGCTCGCTGATCACCTCGACACGCTTTGCTACCACAGTAGATTCGAGCTCTTCAATGCTGTCGCTGCTTGGCTTGTCCTTCTCTGGGACTGGAACCGCCTGGCTGATTTGTACGTTCCTCCCAGTCTGGTTGATGGAAACTTTGAGCCCAGGTGCCGTAGACACCATTCCAGCAGCCATGACGTTCTTCTTCGCCTTCCTGGGCTTGAATTCAGTAGCAGTCACCTTGCCACCATTACTCTCCTTGGGACTTGGCGACTTTTTCTTCATGTTATCCAACAGCCTCAGTCTCATCTGTTGTTCAGTCTCATTCTTTGATGGTGTTGTGGGTGCGGCCGGCTTTGTGGTCTCCTTTACTCCAGTGGACTCCTTCATTCCAGCGGACTCCTTAGTTCCAGTGGCCTCCTTACTTCCAGCCTTCTCCTTCATGGCTAGAAGCGCTTTCAACCGTTTGTACTCTTCTTGCTTCTCTGCTGGCAAGTGGTGAACACTCGACTTGAGTAGCTTGGCCTTGGCTGCAGGAGACACGACCACAGTGGCTACCTTGGCCTTGGCTGCTGGTGACATAGCTTTGTTGGTCTTTGGAGGGTTCTTCCTTGCTGGCTTTGGAGGTTGAGTCGTCTTCTTTCCAGAGTTCTTCCGACTTTCTCGCAGGAGCTGCTCAAGACTGTCTCCACACGAGGGTTTCGGCTTTACTTTGGCGGGTTGTACGAAATCGGGCTTCAGATCGATGATGACCTTTTTGTACATGTTTGGAAAGTATTTGTGGACGACCGAGCGATGTTTGAGTTTTTCCAGATCTGGATTCTTCTTCTCCACGGGCGGTGTCGGTGTCACGGCAACCCGCTTCAGCTTCTCCGGCTCCGGCTCCTTGTACGTTGCAAAGTCCTTGACTTTGAGCATGATCTTGGGTGGCGGCGGCGTCCCAGCTGCGTGCGGCTGAGCTGGAGACGAACAAGTGGAAGACGAGGTTGTCGTTGAGGCAGCAATGTTGTCGATCACAGATGGAGGTCTTACAGTAGATGGAGAGAGTTCTATCACATCTGAAGTTGGCGGCGGCGTAGGGACGGTAGTAGGGGTCTTCTTCAACCGCTTCACAGCCAGTGACTCGAGCAGTGCCAGGCGGAGCGCTTGATCGTCCTCTTCCGAGGATGAGTCCTCCAATGTGACCACCTCCGTGGACTTCCTCCTCCTATGACTCAGTTTCCTCTTCCTCCGCGACGTGATCCCCTGCTGGTCCCTCTCGATCTGCGCTGCCTCGAAGCTCTCCCGCTCACTGGAGAAGAAACGCTCCAAAGGAATCGTAGGTGGGTTCTGTCTCTGTTTGAACTCCCACACCGAGGTGGGAAACGAGAGCTGCTGTTGCTCCTTGAAGAACTGGATTTCGGCCTCGTTTTCAGAGCCTAGCTCCATGTCAACGGGTTCTGCATTGAGAGACGGAGACTTTGGAGGCGTGTCCCTGCGGACAAAGGACTCCTCGTCTCCTGGAGGCAAAGGCTCACCATCACTTCTAACGAGAGGAATCCTCGCAGTAGGATGATCGCCCGCGGGTAGCTGAATGTCATCCAGAGGTGTATGTTCCGGACTGTCACAAAGCGAGATGATTTCCGGTGACGCCGCGCTCAGGTACTCCGGCGTGGTGCAAGCAGAGTGCTCAGTATCCACTGCCTCATAGATCGGGCTCTGCGTGGGCGAGTAGGTAACCTCCGCCTTAGTTCCACTCGGCGCATCCTGCTTCTTCTGCCTCGCCAGAGACTTCCTCAGCTTCTGCATGAGCATGGTGAGGTGCGGCTTTGGCGAATCAGATTTGCTTGGCTTGGCCGTCACGCTCTTGATGTACTCGTCCATCTTCTCCTCGTCCGAATCCGCCAGGGTGACGGTCTCGATGCCGGGGTCCTCTGCGGCCAAGTCCGCTTCCTGAATGAGCTCCTCCATCTCGTCCATGACCTTGCTGTCCTTCTTCTCCTCGTCCTGCTCCACCACTTGCTTCAGCTTCTCGTCGTCCAACTCAGGGGCGAGGGATCGTAGTGCGATGAGCCTCAGGTAGAGCTCGTCCTCGTCAATGTCGTCCACCTCCTCCTCCTCCTCTTCTTCTTCCCCTTCAGTGGGCGTTCTACTCTTACTCAAGACATACGTACCAGACCCAGAACAGGAGGCAGACTCTGCAGCTGCAGGCATTGAGGGCGCCTGTGGGCACTCTTCCACGAGACCCTCGTCTTTGGCCTTGTGCTGCTGCTGCTGCTGTTGAGCATTCTCGTCCTTATCAAGGTCAACTTCTTCGTCACTAGATAAGGGATCGTGGGTAGAGAGGTGAGAGAGTGAGAGGGACAGAACGAGGAGAGAGCAAGAGAAACAGCGGAAAAGAGACCAAAAATGGGATTCAGTCCCACTTTAAGAGGAGTTTGAAGGTCTCACCTAATGTCTGAAAGGTCCGAGGGGCCAATTGAGGATGAAAGGTCCAACTCTCCCTCCTCCGAACGGGGGTCAGTGCCCTCCAGGGCATCGCTTGGGGTCCTCGGGTCCACGTCGCACTCCATGGCTGGGCTCACAATGGGTCTCTGGGCATGGGGATGGGCGTGCACATGAACAAAGGAGCTCCTAAAGAAACGAGTCGTTGTGAAGAGGCCCAAAGTGAGGATTGGCCTTGGAAGGTCGAATAAAGGCTTTTTGGTAGTGATTATACTTAGTGTGTGTTCGGTAGTCTGGGGACATGGAATTGTTTGTCGCTGGGGGTCCACCCGTGGATCTCAGAGGGGGCCACGAGGACGCCAAGGGCCATATCAACGTTATTTTCAGCGTCTATTGTTAAATCAGCTGACGTCAGCCTGGCTAGCTGCAAATGTTTGTCTGACACTAACTACTGGCGGAAAGTCACAACCTCACGCAACCTCAGGACACTTAGAATCATTCTGCCCATGTAAAAGAGGTTTTAGTTTCCATTTCCAGAATTTGTTTAGAATCATTCTGTCCATGTAAAAGAGGTTTTAGTTTCCATTTCCAGAATTTGTTTAGAATCATTCTGTCCATGTAAAAGAGGTTTTAGTTTCCATTTCCAGACATGGTACCAGACTTGCACAGTATCAAAATATGAAGATAGTTTCCATTTCCGTTTCCACTTTCCAATGCTGCCAATAACAATAGTGGGCTGGGAATTCTGGCCTCATAATAATAAGAATATAGAAGACCATATTTTACTGTTATTAGAGCAAACAACTCTGCTCTCTGCATGTTTAATGAACTCCAAATAATCAATATGGCTAAGCATAAGAGAGAGATATTTGTATTGTATGTTGCCAGTCGATGAGTATCGGTGGAGGAAGATACTCCGAGAAATATAAGAGTGCAAGTATACCGTATATACATGAGTCTATATTTACTACGACATCGGAGGTATTGTCTCAAGTCTTGGGTTTGGTTCTACTAGCTGCAGACAAAGGATGTGCTTACATTCATGGACCAAAAGATAAGTAATAAGTAGAGTAGTAAAGAGTCTAAGTAATATTATTAGGGATTCCAAACTAAGGGATTTGATAGGAGATTGCTAATTAGAAAGAACTCACATTAAGCCCTAAAGAACCAGTTTACAAACTGTCAGGTTTTCACAGCTCAAATAGAAGACAAACAGAGAAACATAGTGCTTTGTGATATGCTATACAAATAGTTTCCATTTCCGTTTCCATCTCTCTCTAACTACATCTAAGAAGTGATAGAACCCTTACTCTAATAACATCATTTGAAACCAGCAAAATATTTCCATT
>LR137849.1:0-29218 GCA_900659605.1 Tisbe holothuriae | reverse complement strand
ACTTTAGCACAGTGGTATCAAAATATAGTCTGCAAATTGGCTAAAAATGACCATCTACATAAAATTTCCCACTATTTCCTTCAAGTTTGTACTTCATAAGAAAAATGATATCTCCTTGAATTCCATGTGTAAAATTAGTTTGTAATAGCACATTTTAAATAAAACACCCTGTACTTAACTCGACTTGAGCCAACACTCCCAATAAAGTAATCACGGGAGGAATGAATTGATTGCAAAGTTACATTAACGTTACTCCGGAAGTTTCTTGAACATCCAATATTTTTTTCGAAATTGCATTATGGTCTGACCATGGGTCTGACATTCAGTCTAAAAGTCCGAATGCAAACAAGGAATGAATCTCTCAAACCCGTTTCCTTGCATCACGCAGAAAAATAGATAAAACTGTATGCAACTCAATATTTTGACATCAGCCTACCACCATGTCTTGCACGCGAAAGAAAGCCTCCCGTTGCACCCCCTCACCTCCTCCCTCCATCTTTACAGCCACGCCCTTGGAGCATCACTGGTTCTACCAGGTCGTGACCAACAAGCAGGAGCAGTGGAAGCCGTTTTCAATGGTCGACTCCATGGCCATCGAGGAGATCTTCTCGCTGAACCCCAGCTCTGCTGAGCCAGTGGCCACAGACGGCGGGCGGTATGACGTCAATATTGCTGAGCGCACCAAGATGCCTGTATTCTGGAAGCAGGACCCGCAACCGATTCGGAGATGCTCCTGGTTCTACAAGTAAGACAAAATTTATCAAACTTTAGAACTGCCTTGCCAAACTGGTTTTTTTGCAGGTCTAATGTTGACGGCCGATGGATTCCTTATGACGAGACGATCGCCGGGCGGCTGGAGAGCGAATACTCTACTGCGGCCACGTCGGGAAAGTGGAGTCGCCGGCTGGAGCTGGAGGCCGATGAGTACATTATCCTGCACTCGCCGTCCGCCATGATGCATTTCCCATCCAGTGCGAGTGGGAACGGGGCCATAGATGACTGGGGACAAGTGCAGCCTCAGGTAGGATTCAATTCGAATTCATTAGTACGAAATTGCTGAGTTTCATGACTAAAGAGTAAAAAGCAACGGCTCGTAATTTGGTGAATGTTAATCTAACTCTTAAACATTCTACCTTTCAGGACCCCCAGCTGAAGCCTCGCGTTGTCCACCGCGGCCTCGAGGGTCTCCCCGACATCCCTGATGGCGAGACCGCCGAGGTCGACCACCTGGTCTTCATGGTGCACGGCATCGGCTCAGCTTGCGACATCCGATTCCGGAAGATCAACGAGGTCGTGGACGGGTATCGGGACCTCACCGGAGACCTGTCCGAGCGCCACTACCAGTCGGCGCACCTCTCGGGACGCGCAAACAGGGTCGAATTCCTGCCCGTCAACTGGCATGAGACGCTGCACGGGCGCGACATGGGAACGGACTCCAGGTTGAAGCCGCTCACGCTCAAGAGCATCCCCAAGATGAGAGACTTTATGAACGATACCCTGCTCGACATCCTCTTCTATACGAGTCCCGCGTACTGCCAGACCATCTGCAACACGGTGGTTAGTGAGATTAACCGGATGTACACGCTGTTCATGGCCAGGAATGAGGGCTTCAAGGGCAAGATCTCGCTCATTGGCCACTCGCTCGGATCTCTCATCCTGTTTGACGTGCTGTCCAACCAATCGCTGAACGATGCGGCGCCAACGAGTTCCAAGTCAAGCCCGTCTTTAGGGTCGGCTCCAGTGCTCAGCCAGGCGACGTTCAGCCCGGCAGAGTCCAACTGGGGCGTGGAAGAGATCTTTGCCCATCTGTCGCTCGTCGAGTTCCTGCCTCTCTTCACCAAAGACGCCATTGATATTGACACGCTAATGATGTGCTCAGAGGGGGATTTGGAGGAGCAAGGACTCCCGCTGGAGCAGAGGAAGAGGCTGATTGAGTATCTGAACGCCAGGAGGAGCGCTGGTGGCTCTAAGAAGGGTGACGGATTGCACGACTATCAAAAGAGTAGCGTGGAGTCCGACGTCAAATATCTGCTCGGGCCGAATGGCCTCGGACAGCCAATGGTAGACTACCCTCAGCTTTGCTTCGAGCCCGCTGCGTTCTACGCGTTTGGCTCTCCCATCTCCATGTTCCTGGCCGTCCGCGGAATTTCCAACCTCGGCCCCGACTTCCACTTCCCCGCCTGCCCTCGCTTCTTCAATATCTTCCACCCTTTCGACCCCGTGGCCTACCGCATGGAGGCCATCATCAGCCCCGACTACGAGAAGCTGCGACCCGTCGTCATTCCGCACCACATGGGCCGGAAGCGGATGCATCTGGAGCTCAAGGACACCGTTACGAAGCTCATGACGACGGACATCAAGCAGAAGATCATCGACTCGGTGTCGTCCACGCTCGCCACGTTCTACAACATCGCGACGGGCACGAGCAGTCAGCAGACCTCGGACGAGGACATGCAGATGAAGGCAGCGTTGGAGGACTCCATGAGCAAGAAGGCGGCGGAAGACGACGAGGCAGACGCGCGAAACCCGCGAACGCTGCACTCCAAGCTGAACGGCGGCAACCGCATCGACTTTGTGTTGCAGGAGGCGCCTCTCGAGAGCTTCAATGAGTATCTCTTTGCCCTCGCCAGTCATCTGTGCTACTGGGAGAGCGAGGATTCGTGCCTCATGGTGCTGAGGGACATCTACGAGCAGATGGGCATCTACAGCGATGACGCCAACACACTCATGCTACCAAGGACGCAATCTGCACCAGGAGGGTTTGTGCCTCCCCCGACCGAGCCCCAAGTGCCAACAGCCATTCTGCGGCCGCCGCCAATCCCCATGGGCGGGTCAATGGCAGCAAGCAAACCCAGTGAATCCACAACGCCCATCATGCGCCCGCCGCCAACCCCAATGGGCGGGACTATGCAAGGTCCTCCTGTCTTGCAGACGTCAGCTACTGGCACACCTATCCTCGCTCCACCGTCTGTAGTCCCGATGCTCACGCCATCTTCGTCCGCAACACTTGCGGCGCCTGGAGTTCAGACACATAGCAGCACACCCATCGCCCCAGCCACCCTCTTCACCACTCCCTCCCCCGTAATGCCCCCGGTGATGCCCGCTCGACCGCCGGCGTCGTCCTTTGGTAATCCAGTCGCTCCTTCAGGCATGGGAATGGACCCCACGGCGCCCATCGACCCCGCCAAGAAGCCCGTCGGGCCGCCGCCTATGATGGGATTTGTGCAGAAGAAATGAAAAAAAATCGTGTTGTGACATTTTAGAGAGGAACTTAAAGAGAAGCCGGGCAATCGGCGTTTTATTTATTATGTGATGATTGTTTTAAATTATTAGACAGATTTATATATACGTTGGGAAGGAGTCAATAAACTTGCTTTTATACATATACACCATTATTAAGGCTATTGTCCATGTTTCTTTCCAGAAGATGACCACGTGTCTCAAAGCACTTAAATCCATCCCAGCCCCAAACAATGTTCGTAACCTCAGCCTCATGTTTAACCGCAAACCAGTTGTGTCCGTTCTCCAGCTGCACGGCATGATAGCGGCCTCGTCCGGGGGGATGGGTGGGAAGAAGAAGTTGAACATTGACATGCTGGACAAGCGCATTGAAAAGGCGTTCAAGCCAAAGCGACTGGAGCAAGTGTTGCTGAGTGTCAACTCGCCCGGTGGGTCCGCAGTGCAGAGCGAGCTTATTGCTGAGCAGATTATGAGGAAGGCGCAGGAGAAGAAGGTTCCCGTGTATTCGTTCGTGGAGGACATGGCGGCGTCGGGAGGTTACTGGCTAGCACTGGCTGGAGAAAAGGTAATCCATGTGATTGTGCGAAAGGCCAACAATACTTTAAATAATAAATTATTTAGATCTACATCTCCAAGTCGTCCGTGGTTGGAAGCATCGGCGTGATCAGCGCCTCCTTCGGTCTGGACAAGCTCATCTCCAAGTGGGGCGTCGAGCGCCGGGTGCACACAGCAGGAAAGAACAAATCGCTCTTTGACCCGTTTGCTCCAGAGAAGGAGGAAGATATCAAGATACTTAAAGGAGTGCTCGACGCAGTACACGTTAACTTTAAGAGTAAGCACGGCTAATCATTACATATATATGTTGTAATATAAAAATATTTTCAGATCATGTAAAATCCCAGCGCGGCTCACGGCTTAATGTGGACGACGAGACCTTGTTCAATGGTGCATTCTGGGTTGGGCAGACTGCCGTGGATCTCGGCCTCGTGGACGGCCTGGGCACCGTCAAGGGCCACATCGCCGAGCAATTCGGCCCCGACAAGGTGAAGGTTGTGACCGTCAAACGCAACGCCAGTCCACTAGAAGGCCTCATGGCGTCCGCACAACAGGAGAGCCTGAAGGAAATGCTCCTCCATGCGGCACAATATGAGCGGCTCAGCCTTCGTTAAGGCCATCACTCACACTTCCGTCTCCAGAATGTCATTCATAATATTGTACTCTCCATATTTGAACACCTTGTACTCCTTGTTGCAAATGAAGCAGAATATAACCGTCACACCGACAATGACCACGGCGAGCAGGATGAGCGACACGAGCGTGGCGAGGCCGCTTGAATTCGACTTTGCCGCCGCGCCGGTCAGCAGCGGCGAGGAGAATATCATGACTGGGGGCGTGGTGGTCTCGCCCACGGCGTTCTGCAGCGTGGCGGTAATGTTGGTATTCCTTGGTACTCTGTGGCCGTGCACTTGGAGAGTGTAAGTGGCGCTGCCTTGAGAGGAGATCACTGCGATCTTGAACATGTCACTCGTGCTGGTGCAGTTGCCGCCGCTTGAATCCACTGGGCAGGTGAACTTCGATAACGTCCGCCTATTCTGGGAGTCCACGATGGACCCTGAGCTCAGTTCCGGGGCTGCGGTGAAGACAATGTCGCACCTTCGCGTCTCCAGGCTGCATAGGAGCTCTGTGACTTCTGGAGGCATTTCAATGTCAAACAAATGTCTTCTTTCAGGCACATCGGACCCTGGGAATATCCTGGACCCGTTGGCATGCAGTTTATCCGCGGAGCACAACAGCTCGCCGCCGTAGTTGCCCCTTCTTAGCTGCAACATGACGTTATCAGTAACATAACCGGGCGTTTTATCCCTAGCACTGTCAACACCAGCTGTGTCCACAGTGGTTTCTTTGACCACTGTGCCGTCTCCCATGCGCCACGTAAAGGCCGTTAACGGACCAGGGTTTGAGATGCTACACCCGTATTTAGCGTGTGCCATTCCCTTCTTGTCAAGCTGGAGGGTCTTCTTTCCAGACGTCCGGGATATGATGGGCTTGCTCCTGGATACAAAATACACCCGTGTATCGGCGCCGACCCCGTTGACGTTGCATGACCATGTCCCACGCGCTGCGTAGTCAATGTTGACTTCCTCCAAGATGCATAATGTATCATTCATGAACGAGGGAGTCTTTTCGTTGATGTGTGGATCTGTCCATGAGCAGCTTTGAATGTCTTCGCCTCTACATTGTATGGATGTCGCACCTCCTTCTTTAAGAAATGCCAATGGCGGGGTTATGGCCACCTCGGTCCACGAGGGCGAGACCAAGCACAGGCAAAGTAAAATGAGCAACATGTTTGAACTTGTCACCATGACAGACACGTTGAAAGAGAGATCAGAGTCGGGTGCAGATTTGAGATAAGAGATTGCTCACTTTTGACAGACGTTATGAAAAGTGAAACAGGAGGTGTCATAAAAAGTGCTAAGCCGACTTTATACTATTTATTGCTGTTACAGAGTCTTTATAGTTTAACTGTAGCGTTCGGTGTAAAAATAAGTTTTCTAGCTTGTCACTAATGTTGTTAATCTTGGCGGGAGGACGTTGATCATCACTTATGATTTGAGGAATGAGAGGAGTTTTCTGAGCGCCTCTTTGGCGTCCCCGTCAGGGATGGCGGACGACAGCTGGTCCAGGGCCTCGTTCGTGTACGTAGTGCACAGTTCCTGAGTCATCTGGAGCCCAGGCCCATGCATTACTTTCTCGAAGATCTGAAATTTTATAAACATCAACTTCTGCACTAGCAGGAATGTACAAGCTTGTTGTACTGGTTAAGAGAAAGTGGAAAATATAACATTAAACTTGACAAAGTAAAGCCGTAATAATAAATTAATAGTATATTAGAAAGAAAATTGACACTGGACCTGAAAGTCTGAAACTATGAAAATATTCCACAGTCCTACCTTTTTGGCTTCCAGTTTGGCGACGTTATTATCGCAGGCCCCGATATAGTCCAACATCTCCTGATCATTCTGAAGGTGGAAGAGGACCGGGGCGGAAGACAGGTCCAGAGCCTCGCTGGCACTCACACTCGCATCCTCCGAGTAGGGCTGCATCTCGGAGAAGCACTGCAAGGCTAAGGAGAGGTTCATGCCGATTCGGAAGAGCTGATCCTGTAGGCTCTCGTCGGCGCCTCCGAGCAGAACAGAGCTCTTGCAGCCATTGGCCATGAGGTTTCCGTAGGCGAGCTTGTTACGGTGGACCCAGCTGTCGAGGGTGATGTGCTCGGCCGTGGGGATCATGCGACCCTGAAAAGGTACATAAAATATTTTATGTGCACATATTAAAATTGATTTAAGCCGTACCCTAGGAGGATAGATAAAGCCGTACCTGAATATCCCTCTTCCCCAGAAACTCGGACTGCGTAAAGTCGGCAATCGCAATACTAATCATCTCCACGACGTAAGTATTCCTCAGATCTGCCAGCCCCGTACACGCATGCGCCAGCAGGTAATCCCCGCCCAAAATGGCAATCTTATTCCCATACTCGAGCTGTAACAAGTCCTCCTTGAGCTCAGAGTCTGGGTCGTCATGGAAGTTAGACGGCAGGTTGAGCACGGATTTGTGGATCGCCTGCGCTGAGTAGATCATCTCGATGTACTCGGCTAGCTTTCGTTGGCGAAGGAGGATCTGGGAGTCGGGGTCAAAGTCGTGTTCGGACTCCCATTTGGGGCCGAGGGAGCGGCAGAGGAGGAGCACCATCAGCCCACGGACCTGTAAATTATTCTTGTCGTGGTAGATGAGTCTCTTGAGCGTCCTGAGAATGGGGTGGTCGGATCCCATGAGCTTGCGCATGTGCGATGCCATGGACGTCACATCGTTCTCCATGATGGTCCGCATGCTGAGGAGGGAGGTGGGGAAGCCGACAAGGCGCTCGGCCTCGGACACGGCACGGTTCCACTGGTGGGGTCGGGGGAACTGGAAAGGGGCTATTTCTAAATGGATGTTTCAGATAAATATATAATAAGAACAACCTGTATTTGGTCATTCTGCACGCCCTGCCCGCCTTGGCCACTGGAGAAGAAACCCTTTGACACCACAGACGACGAGCCCCACTGGCCACCAAGGCACTGCTTTAATAATGTTCTGGGCAACATCCTTAAAGGCTTTTTTTTCCTTTTGAATATTGCCAACTAAGCATGAAAAATTTCTTCAGTTCAGTAAGGACATTGGAGTGCGTAAGAGATCCACGTACATAATGGTCGGAGCCGGTGGAAGACGGCAGAGAAGACAGGAGCCAGGCAGGTGGAACACCGAAATACAGTGTGCACTGTGCTGTGACTGCTGTCAAGCGAAGGGAAAATGTAGGAGAGGTTTGTTTTGGTCAGGCAAATTCACCTCAGTCACCTGGATATTTCGGAAAACATCCTCTAGATGGCGTATGCATTCACTTTAGGGAATTTATTTATGTTTTTGTCTCAATTTTGTGTGCGTCTGCTTGTGTTTTTTTAGGGTGGCTGGACGTTGAACGAAAGCAATTTAACGAATTATTTACTGGACATTGAACGAATAATTTTGGACATTGAACGAATCTTTTTGGACATTGGACGAAAGTATCAAGTTTGAACAAGCCAGTCAAGTCATCAATAGTCACTGGTAGACACTTGCTGCACTCAATACTCTAGCAATACTAATATACTTTTAAATGGCAAATTCCAAATTCCAAAATACATTGCTTACAGTATTACAATTAAAAGAGCTTAGTAAAATTATACAAGTACATTTTCCTTAAAAACCTTAAATTCCAGTAATAATGTTATTTATATATATTACTAGTAATGCCTGTCAGTACTGTAGTTAAATAGAAGATTAGATATAACTTAAAAAGGGATTTGATTATATTACCATAGACCACTGCAACCAGTGGTCTATGATATTACATAAAAGTGTTGCTGATAGTAATATTATAATTAGTTTTACCCATGAATCTAATATATAGGGTATTTTTATAATAATAGCTCTATGCTTTTACATATTACATACCCATTGTAATAATTCAATAGGCATATTTACAGGCAACTGTATATTTTACATAATGTGCACTAATTTTCGTTCAATGTCCAGTAAATGGAATGGAATTTGTTCAATGAGAAAAAGATTCGTTCAAATGTGCAAACGTCCAGAAAATATTTCGTTCAATGTCCAGTAAGGAGCATTTTTCGGCCAAATTTTCGTTCAACGTCCAACACGCCAAAAAATTCAAATCGGAATTTGTAAGAAAACAAATCACTAGAAACCTATTTTTTTGGAAGTCTTGAAAGGCTTAAAAAGGCCATATGGGCCCATATCTGGAATTTTTTTAAAATTTTGCCATTAAGTATAGAGACGTGCGTGCGGATCCAGGATTTTTTTAATCGGGCGGATCCGGGTCCAGCTTGGAACCGCGCTTCCGGTTCCGGTCCAGGTCCATTTTACTACATAAAACAGAGGCTGCAGAGTATGCATAGTCCAGCTAATTCTTGTCTGTTTATACCTGGGCCATACCCGGCCACACAGTATACTTCATAAAGCCAAATACCAAATTATCTACATTAGCACCGCTCATGTTACCAGTAAGAGGTCAGAAAATAAAGCTTATCTTGTCAAGAGGATTCAGAGCAGTCAGTCAGAACTACATAAAAATGGGTGAGATCTTTTTCGGCGCAAAATAATCTTTGCGTCCAAAAAAGCAATCTTTTTCACACACAACTGCTGCAAAAATTTAAATTACTTTAACTTTCATAATCACATATCTTTAGCGAGAACACAGACCTGTATTAGTAATCAGGTTACTTATGAAGATCTGTGAGCTAGAAATACGTTTAAAACAGATACTTTTTAGAGTACATTTTACTTTCAGCATTTCTTCGAATTACTAAAATACGCTTTGCGTCCCAGAAGCCCCGTTTTTACCACACACAAAAATATTGTACTGTTTGAGTAAAATTATTTTAAAAAAAAAACAATTGAAAAGTGACTCAAAGATATGTGTCAAACAAAACTTGTGAAGGAAACTAAAAATTTCGGTGCAACATTTCTGTCAGACGTCTTTGAACAAAGAAAATAAATATATTATTCTCACTGGAGCCGTTTACTGAAAGCTGCTGGAAACAACCCTTGAACCCGACCCGGCTTTTAAAATATGTCGGGACCGGCTCCAAGTTGGTTCCCGAGATTTGGGTCCGGATTATGGTGATATATACCGGGTGCGTAAAAGATTTTGACACTAAAAGTAAGCCTCCATATCTTCAATGTGAGACACTTAATGATAAATTTGACCCCTTTTTATGTAAGTTTTGCTCATAATGAGAGATTTTTACTTCATAAAAATATTTATCTGATTTTTCATTTTTGAATCAGGTTACTTTAAAAAAATTGTGTCAAAAAATTTCGCGCGCCTTATTTAGTAAGGGTTTTCAGCATCATTTGATCAATGATTGTACAGATGGGCTCATAAAAATAATTTATATTATACTAATTTTTCCCCAACATATAGTTCCTATAACAGTTTTAACTGAAATTTCCAATGGTGATGTCTATTTTATCATACATTTGTGTTAAATACCATAAAATATAAAACTAATAAGAAAAAATAGCCCTATAATTCGTCTGCTTAAAAATGCAAATTTTGCCTTCCATTAAAATTATACCTAAAATAATGAAACTGGGCAATTTCCTCTGCAAAAATATTATGCAAGGCTTCTTAATGAGTTAAAATATCTGAATAACCTCTAATCAGACCAAATTTACCGTTTTAAAGTAGTAAGTAAGTCCATGGAAAATTGGAAAAAGTGTCAAAATCTTTTACGCACCCGGTACATGGTTTGGATACCCGCACCGGCGCACGTCTCTAATTAAATATACGTTTTACACAATTATAAAAACCTTATGATTTAATTGTTTCACAAAGCTGAGCTTGAGATAATGAGACCAAACCATAGAACTAATACTAATACTAGTTAAAATTCATTGGACCAAACCAAAACTCTTTCAGCTGTAATAGCTGAGACGATGTTTAGTCGCGGATTTATTTGCAACATTTAACTGATTCTAATGAACTTCTTTCAGTATGAAGACCTGGACGCTCTTGAAAAAGATTTCTTGCTGCTCTGTACCAACACCCAAAAGTACAACGAGGACGGCAGCTTGATCTATGAAGACTCCATTGTGCTGCAGAGCGTGTTCCAATCCGCCAGGCAGCGGCTGGAGGCTGAGCCACCAGAGGCTGATGACAATGAGGAGTCAAACCAGGGCTTCCCACCCCCAATGCCAACACCATCATCTATGGGTGTGCCAATGCCTGCCACAAGCGCTCACATGGCCGCCGCTCCGCCCATGATGATGCCAAGTGAGGATACCCCGCTCAGACGCACCGAGGACGACGACAGTGTGTCTGGCAGCAGCGGCCATGTTAAGAAGAAGCGCCGTGGTGCCAGCGAGGGGAAGAGCAAAAAACGGAAGCCCAAGTACGTCGAGTCTGATGATGACGATAACTTTGATGATGATAGTGACGATATGGACGACGAGTAGACAAAGGTTTTGGTAATCTTGGAAATAAATTCAAATTATGTGTACCCATGTAGTTATTCAAAGGTTATTTTATCTAAATATTCATTGCATCCAACTTAAAGTGCTTCTGTGTAATAAGTCTACCTGCTAAGTAATAAAATAGGAGTTGAATGGCCAATAATTTTTAAGACAATACCTGCTCGTTTTGAGCATGTGCTCATTATTATTTGTACTCTTTTTCTTCTTCGTTTAAATCCATAGGACCAGAAGTGTGGGGGAAGAAGCCACGGGGACACTTTTGGTTAAGGAGAGTCCAATTGTGACTTCTTATTATTTTAAGAGCTAAAACTTGACAAAGGATGACAGAAACAAGTGAAATTGAAAAATCGAAAAGATTGGCAGCAAATATAATTTCTTTCCTCCGCTCCTTCCTCACCTAAGAACATAAACACACTGGGCGACCATCAGTGACTCTCAGAATGGGAAGGCTGCCCTGATGGTCTCCAGCAAATCTTCACACTTCTCCTGTCTGAAGACGAGCGCACGAGAGCGCCGCAGGTACGATTTCCCGTCCACAATGCCCTGGACCTGCCCTGAGCCATCATTGCCACTGCCCTTGCCGTTGCTGCTACTACCGCCAAGGTCCAGAGTAATACACGCCTTGTCCAACATGACCTCTTCCTCCGGGTTGTGGTAGATCGGGCCCTGAGCGACGTCAGGCCCCGACGTTGCGACCATGCTCTTGCTCAGGAGCATAAAATGAGTGAATTCAAATCCAGGCAGCTTTTTTGCCTTGGCCTTCTTGACCTCATTAAAGAGTGTCTCATAAGATGGCACGGCAAGCTGCGGCGGCAGATTCATGAACCGCTCAAAGAAAATGAGGCCGATTTTGTTCTCCTTATTCCCCAGCAGGGTTGCCAGCTGATTGACATTTGAATCAATCTTGGTGTCCGTCACCAGCTTTGTGACCATATCAATGATGGCTTTGATGTGCGGCGGCCCCTGCCTGTCCAGCCCAAGAACAGTGACTACTCCAAAGATCTCATTGTCCACGGACAGCATGTCCTCGTTTCCCGGCTGGAGCTGGACTTCCTCGTCCTCACTGTCGTCGTCCACGTTGGCGCCTTGGATGATGACGCTGCCGACGGTGCGCTGGGCGATGATCTGATCGGCAAGGGCGGACACGTCCACGTTGTGCGCGGACGAGTGGTGTCTGTAATAAGATGAAGGAGAAAGCTATTAGATGTAGTAAGGTATGTACTAGGCATGTAGAACTATGTTCCACCATACCCCGGTTTTTAAATTAAATATCCATGTTCTTACATAACCATGTTCTTACCTAAACATGTTTACAAGCAACCTGACGAGCCCATGGAAGTCCTTCTCCTGCGGCGCCCTCGCCTCAAACTCCACCTGCATCTCCTGCGTTGGCAGCTCCTCTTGGACAGACTCGCCGTCGTCGTTTCTCCACGTCAGAGTCAGAGTCTCCCAGGTCGTCCGAGTCGGAGTCTTCTTCGTTCTCCTCCTGCCCGTTGAGGTTACTGTGCTCAGAGTCGGAGGCGTCCGGAGTCTCCGGGATGCCGTTGGGCCCTTCCAAGCAGGGCTTTTTTGCGCGGGAGGCCATCAGGAGGAGGAAGTCTGCAGAGGCGAGGTTCAAGTCCGACGGAGAGATGTCGGGGTCGAAGAAGTCTGCTTTCTGGGCTGTCCGTGTTTTGACTCCCTCTTGCCACCACGTGGCAGGGTTGACAGATTATTTTTGACATTTACGGCCAATTTTGACTACGTTTGCGGCCCGAAAAAGTCATTTACGGCCTGCTTACAGCCCGAAATTGCCTTTGACGGCTCCAAAGTTCACCAAAATATGGCTTGTTTTTTCGCCTTTAATCCCCCTAATTTTGTATATTTTTTTTTTAGAAATATATACCTTTGACTGCCAATAAGCTCATTTGAATATTTTTTCCTTTCATTTTTATATTAAAAAAATAACTTGAATTTATTTTACAGACATTAATTGTGGATAAACTATCCAAAAGAGTATTTACGGCCAATTTTACTATAAAGGCAGCCATTTTTGCACTTTGCGGCCTGAAATCTCATTCTGCGGCCCAAATTTTTCCCCAACTGGCAACCCCCGTGGAATGAAAACAATCGAGGAATCAAGAGCTGAATGGTGTGCGTTTAAGGAAGCGAAAGAACGGAAAAGATGGGTTTAGCTAAAGGCACAGTAAATGGAGCATCCGTTATATGCGTTGTTTTCTTGGAAAAAAATCAAGTAGTTCTCTATAATAACTGTAGATATTGCGAAAAGAGATCTTCAATAACTTTTGTTAGCACATTCTGATTACCAAATCCTTTTATGAGATCATTGAAATGTACCATGAGACAGTACATACTTAATATGACAGTTATCTGACAAGTCGTTTTCAAATGGGAAGACTTGAAAGTTTACTTCAGTCACTGTAGTAAATTTTGGCCAAGTAGCCCACATGCCGAAGTCGCGATATCTCTTTTACTAGATATATCAGTAATGCTTAATATTTTTGAATATTAACATAAAATAAGTTATGCTAGAAATAAAAATCGGGTTCTTTTCTGTTTAGTATCTATTGCTGTTAGACAAATATTAACAAAAGTTGAATAAGGAGCCACTTCCTCATGTGGGCTACTTGGCCACTTTTTACTACTATGACTGTAGTAAACTTTGCCCTTGTGCCAAATGAAAACGGTTGAAGCTAGATCAGTCAAAAATGGTGAAGACAATCTTATGGCCCATCCTAATGAACTCTTAAAACATGAAACAGTTATGAATAGGGGAACCCTGTTTTCTGGATTTTGAGGGTCGCAATATGTACATGCATATAGAGGAGTACTTGAAAAAATGTATATTTTTTCCAAGGTTGTTTTGAATGTTTTCGGCAATCGGTTCGAGTAGAATGTCAAATGTCTATTTTTCGATATATTGTTACTCGAATACAAATTATTACAAGTTCAAATAACAAACATGTATCAAAATATGAGTAATTTTGGCAATATTAAGGCACTAGTCTTCTCGGGTTGAACCCGTAGAGCCTGGTGATGTCTCCCGTGACTGGCATCTGGATAACCGCCTTGTATAAATTCCAGAAGGCAATGATGGTGAACGATATGAAGGCAAATTTGCGAATGAAAGCCTAAAGAGAACCATAATCAGCAATACTAAATTACTTTTATTTAAGCAAAATTACAATTACCTTGCTTGAAAAATGTTGTTACTTTTTAAATTACTTCCAAAAATCTCACTACAATTACTCATTTTAGTCATTTATGTAGTGGTAATTGTAATTTTCAGTGCTGAGAATTAAAAATTATAATTACTTGAGCAAGGATGAATTACAATTATATTTGTCTTAAAACTGCAGTAATCTCGCTAATTCGTTACTTCTAGAAATTACTAGTAATGCTTGGAACCATTAGGTTGTAAAAATTGACCAATCTTGTTATTTGTCAAAAAATCATTTAACAGCCTTGATTAGGGTTTGCCTTTTTTCTTTAACAAAACAGGCTAAAATTATTGTAGGATGAAGAACCTTTATGGAGGAAATTATGAGTAGGTAAAACTTGCCTGAATCTTCCTTCGAACTACCAAAGGCAACTTGGCTCTACGATTGGCTGCCATGGTAATGTGTGGAGTTATGTCTTGGACGATATATATCTTGTATAGTAGAGGTTCATGAGTTATGTACTTATGTTTGACAAATAAAGAAAGCCGCTCAATTTTGCAATTTTGGCATCTGGCCAGTAATGCCAGGGTTGTAAAGTAAGAAACAGAAACAAGTTCAAACAACATATCAGTATAATTTTGTTTGCAACTTATAGCGACGACGTATTCTTGCAAAGTGAATAAACAACTACTCAAATACTCTCAAATCTGCCTAATATGTAATATGAAACTTATGCTCTAAAGTGCATGCAACTACTCGTATGTTCGGTTAAATCCTTAATATATCATCAGCAGGGGCAAATGCGGTAGTTACATGCAGATCATAAGATATGGGACTCTTTATCATGCTTCCATTAACGCACTTTAACGATTGTGTTATAAATGCATTTTGGCAAAATTCCGTTATCGTTCTTCATCTTGCGCATTATCCCGATTTCTCTGAAGTAACGTCCGAAATTTGAGACGCGCAATCGAGGTTTCGTGAACTCAGTCGCTCACTTTTTCTTTTCTTTTACTCAACTGCTGCAGCTGCAAACAAAATCCCATCCACGGAGCTCAAAACAATATCCTTAAGACATCTCTGGATCCAAACTTTTCACTCTTTTGTGTGACCGTGACGAGACAACGAAGCCATTTAAGAGTTAAGAACACTTTTTAACCACTTTTTAAGTGCTATTCACCCCTTTGACGTGGTCTCTGTTTGCCACGATGTGGTAAATTGGCCCCACAGCCATGTCTGGGTCAGAAGAAGGAGAAGAAGTGAGCAGCATCGCCAAGGAATCCACCAGCAGGCAAGTCCCAAGATTGCATCATAGCTGCACCGTTGAGATCCAATAAAAGTATTATTGTATCTCAATGAGCTGCACACTATTAGGGCTCAAATGCACGACATACAGAAATAGATATGCCACCACTAGACATTGGCCATTTATTGGTTTCTCAGCACTGACTTCCAACTGTTTAGGTGAAGCAAAATCAATGGCCAGCGGTAGCCAGCAATTTTGCGCTATGCATCTGTTTTTTGGCCCTTTGTACACACAATAATTAGGGCCTAAACAGACGACATAGCCCAAAATAGCTGGCTATCGTAAGCCATTGATTTTCCTCCCCCTAAGCAGTGGGAACTTAGTGCTGAGAAACCAATAAATAGCCAATGTCTAGCGGTGCCTCATCGATTTCTGTATGTCGTGTATTTGGGCCATAAGTGTATTTATCTTATTAAACGTTTATAACTGCCATATATAAACCAATATGTCTTACAGCCGGCGATTGGTGTTGAACCCTCTGTACAAGGCAGTCGACTCCAGCAGCAGCAACCAGGCGGCGGCCGAGGAGGACTCTGTCAAGGCGCTGAGAACGGAGATCTGGAAGACGTTGAACGGCCAGCAAGACCCCATCCAGACCACTGTGATCACCCATCAGACCACTGTGATCCCTCAGGTTGAGGACGAGGAAGAAGAAGTTCATCTCGACGAGGCGGATTTCGACACGGAGGAAGACGAACAAGCTCTCAACCTCTCGCTCTCGCCATTTGAAGGGGATTCCGACAGCTTAGAACAAAATAAAGGCGGCTCATTGAGCTCGTTATCCACTGAAGACGGCTGCCATAGCACGACCAGCGTTAGCAGCGTTGATTACGCGTCTTCAGCTGAGGATATCCAGCCCAACACAAACTGCCCCGACTGCAGCGTCGCCCTCGACGAGTCCAACTGGACCAAGGACGAGCAGTTCCCAGCCCGCTGCAACGACTGCTACCAGCCCGGCGAGTGCAAGGTCTGCGGAAAGTGGCCATTCTACTACAACTACGACACCAGGAGCAAGATCTGTCACCCCTGCAGAAGGAACAAGCAGCTCCTTCCGAGGAGTGACGGCATTGCAAGGGTTGATCTCGCAAAGGCCAAGGTCAAGGTTGAGCAGTGGCTGCAGAAGCAGGCGGTGCGGGCGAGGGTTGTGCTGAGTAGGAGGAAGGCGGACCGGTTTGCCAGGAGGCAGCGGAAGCGCCAGGAGTGGGAGGCGTTGCAGGACACTCAGCTCATTACAGAGGAGCTCATAAAGTACGAAGAGGACGAGATGCTGCCGTTGAAAAGTCAGGTTTCCATGCACATACATGGCCGGATTGTGTCGAGCAAGCGGCCGCACAGCAGCGGCAGTAGCGATGACAGCACCCACCAGGCCGCAAAGGCGCGCCGGGTGTCCATCAACCCTCTGGACCCTGCCAAGCTAGTGCGCAAGTGCCCGATCTGCTCGATCTGCTTCTTTGACCATGAGGTGTTTGACCTGCATCTGTTCGAAGGCCATCTGAAGACGGAAGTCTCGAGCAAGATCACCCAAACGCCTCCGTTCAAGTGCAATGATGCCGAATGCAATGCTCTGTTCACCGACCGAGCATCGCTCATTAGGCACCATGTGCTGCACCACCGCGCTGCCAGGGCTGAGTACGAGTCCAAGGGCGGGATTCTGCCATTGGCAGTGTCTGTGGTCAAGGGGACAACGGTGCCTCCCAGCTACGCCCAGAAGAACCCAAACATTCCCGTGATCAACCTCACCAAGAACAACGGCATGTCGGCAAGGGCGATTGTAATCAATGGAGGCGGTACCGTGCTCAAACCGTCCTTAACGAATGGGTCGAACCCTCTGAGGGCGTATCGTAAGCCCGACGTGACCAAGCTCGTCTGCCCCATGTGTTCGTTTTGTGCCATTGGAACGCCCAACAACACAAGGCCGAATGAGATGCGGCTTTCACTGCTTCGTCACCTGGCAAAGAAACACTTTCACACCGAACTGCTGAGGTCCGTCAAAGACTCGTCCAATCTGGTCTGCAACATGTGCCCGGCTGGTAGTCAGCCTTACCTCAGCAGGGAGCAGCTCTCGTTACACAAGGGGATTACGCATCGGATGGTGGTCTTCTTCTGTAAGTCGTATCTGGAGAACCATAAGGAGTTGAAGCCCGAGCATGAGAAGCTGTTTGAGAATCTCCATGTGAAGAATGTGGCCGGTGAGCCCGATGCGGGTGTTCAGCTGAGGAAGGGCGCCGTGCTCATCAAGACGGTCCTGGAGGCTGAGAACGACATCAAGAACCATCCGAGGATTAGCATCAAACCAGAGCCTGATGTCGAGCCCAAGAGCGCTGCTATTGTCCAGTTAAACGAGGCGAACCAGAAGGCTTACGATGCTGCCCAGCTGGAGCTGGCAAAGAACCCGGGTCTGGCCCGGTGCCGACCTGTCCGCCAAATGTTCCCGTGCCTCCACATCGACCCGAATCTGCCCCAATGCACAGAGTGCGTCGCGATGAGGAGCGAGGAGAACGAAGAGTCACTCTCGGACTATGTCTGCTCATTCAGAGGCTTCCGGATGATCCGACCGACTGGTGAAGGCTACGTCTCCGCAGGGTTCCTCAACCCACGCAAGGACCCGTCCAAGTTTGACCGCTCCCTCTGGATGCCGAGTCGGGACTGCACAGGCAGCCTGTCCCACGGCCAGGCTCAGTTCATTGTCAACCACGTTGGGCCGCAGTTCCTGCTGCTCAAGGATGAGGAGGACACGGCTGTCCGGGATTACGAGGCGCGCACCGGTCAGCGTGTGTCCTGGAAGCGGGCGTTGAAGGGTGTGCGCGAGTCCTGTGATGTGTGTCAGACGTCCCTGTTTAATGTGCACTATTGTTGCAAGGCGTGCGGGGTGTTGATATGCGTGGATTGTTACAAGTGCAGGGAGGCGAATGAGAATAAGAAGGGTGGAAGCAAGGATCTGAGGTAAGACAAGTAAAATAGTACAATTTACAAAACAAGAAGGATTACATTTGAAAAGTAATTCTAGAATTTAGAGAATTTCATGGAGAATGTAATTGTAGAGGTAATTTAGGAGTAATTCTATGTTTGTAATTCTAGAGGTAATTTAGGTGTAATTCTATGTTATTGTACTTTCTCAAATTGCGTATTTCTTGACTTTTCCAAACAAATGTAATTGTAATTCTTGCAAAATATATGTAATTTCCCAATGCTTGGCAATTTATTTGTTTCTATTCTTCACATCAATTTTCTTATTATTTTCAGAAATAGTTATCGCTCCGTCAAGGACAAGAAGAACCGCGACCAGCATCTGTGGCCATTCTGCCACCGCGGGAAACCCCATGAGATCAAGAAGATGCTCCTGACTCAGATGCTCAGCAGCGGCGCGTTCCCCGAGGTTGCCAAGCTGGTCAACAAGCACATGATCGGGCCCGCCGCCATGATTGAGGTCAAGACCGTGGAGAAGCTCATCAAGCAATCGTCCTTGGAGGTTAAAATTGAAGAGGAACCGGAGACTGAGCTCAAAAGCAGGCCTAAGAATGAGCCACTGTCAGAGGACGAGTTGAGACTCAGCCCATTTGGCAAGGCTTGCCCACTCTGCCCAGTCCGGTTCAACGACCCCACGCGTGCACTCCTCCACCTCACTGGGCACGTGTCCGACCGCATCGGGGCCGAGCTGGACGCCGCCTGGCCGCTGCGAAGCGAGTGCGATGACTGCGAGTCCGTCCTCAGCTCCCGCTCGCACACCATCATGCACTTTGGCCTCGCCCACGGCATGACTGAGCGCCTTGTGAGGAAGGTCATCGAGGAGCGGCTGAGTGAGGCTGCCCGTCCGGTCAGCCTGCTTGTGGATGATGACGTCGCGTGCCGTGTCTGTGACAAGGACTTTGAGCAGAGCGGTCTTGATGAAAAGCGGCTGCATCTGATGCAGCACGCGCGCAGCTGGCTGGCTACGATGACCGTTATGAACGCAGACGGGTCTTACAACTGCTGCAAGTGCGGACTGGAGCAGAGCAGCAATCCGGCGTACAAGCTGCACCTGGCCACCACGCATAAGATGCTGGACGAGTATCTCATGAAGCGGGAGGCGAATGATGAGAATAAGAAGCCGGCAAAGATTGTGAAGAAGAGGAGAAGCTCTGTGGAGACGATAACTCCAAAGGGCAAGAACCGTCCGACAGATTGCCCCGTCTGCTATGACTACACGGGACACAATCTCAACATGGTGATCCGCCACATGACCGTCAACCACTACCAGGACGAGCTGAGCAAATTCGTCTCCCTGTCCGCGCTGGGCGCGCGGTGCAACCTCTGCGAGTACGACACTGTCCGCGGTCGCAGGGATGTGCTGGCACATCTGGCACCGCGAGACCTAGACGATGCCAGCCCCAAGACTGGCCACGAAGAGATCTCCAAGCTGATGGCGGACAAGGACCTGCGGATGGAGAAGGCGCTGGAGTACATGGACTGGCAGGAGGAGGAGGAGCCGACGGGGAAGAGGGACGTGTTCTACTGCTACCTCTGCAATGCAGAGGAGACCCCGCATACGAGTGCTGTGAACCACTCTGCAGTGCACTTTGCACTGGAGCTGATGCCTGGAAGGTATGACCGTCAGCAGTGCTGGTACTGCGACCTGCCACAGCAAGCTGGGTCGCTGCCGTCGCATCTTGCAATGAAGCATCTGACCCAGGTCCGGGAGGATTTCATCGACCGCTGTCTGCCTGAGGGCAAGAAGAAGAACGCCGTGAGCCGCTCCAAGGACAAGGGCCGCTTGGAAGTGCTTCTAGAGGCCATCCTGAAGGGTCGCTGGTGTCTCATCTGCGAAGAGCAGGTGGACTCTGGAAGCCACGGCCAAGGGCTGCAACAGCACATGGAGGAGCATTTTATCCAGCTGGCTCCGGTCGGGAAGTACGATTGCAACGGCTGCACCATGTCCTTCTCCTCCGAAGAGCTCTTTAAGGAGCATTACAGCAAGCGCCATCTGGGAGACATCATAGAGAAGCAAATGTCAGCTCTGTACACAACGTACAAGAAGCTGGAGAGCCTCCGAGAGCAGCTCGGAGTCCTTCCATCGTGGAAGCAGCCAAATGACGACAACTGGAGCACCACAAACAGCACCGTGGCCACCCTGTCCCGTCGAGGGAGCCTCTGCAGTGTTGAGTCAATTATGCAGATGACCACCACTGAAGAGGAGGACAACGCGGACCCTGCATGCGAGTACTGCTCGGAGGCGGTCTCCGAGAGCAACATAATCTCCCACATGAGCCTGCAACACTTCAAACCAGCCATTGAGCATGATAACAAGATCAATGAGAGTGACGGCATGTTCTACTGCAGCCGCTGCTTCTTCAAGGACAGCTGCAGGGACGCGGTCATCGTGCACCTGGCCGACTACCACAAACAGCTACAACGTGTGCTCAGCCACGGCCGGGAGCTCAAGCCGCTCCTTTCGGACAAGATGGGTGGAATGGATGAGCTGTGCAAAGAGCTGATGCCGTCACACGGTGCTGAGCTGAAGCTCCGAACGTGCGCCGCGTGCGGATTCGCCGCTGAGACGGCGCCTGCAATCCATAACCACGTCCTACGCCACGTTAGCGATGTTGTCCGCAAGGAGCTGCCGCTGAGCAAGCCGTTCATTTGCGGCGTGTGCTTCTACGAGGCGCACGCGTCCACCTCATTCCGCCGCCACTTCATTGACAAGCACTTTAACGTTATCGTGGACCGGCTGCGCGAGTTGAAGGAGGTCCCGAGGTTCCAGCCTGTAAGAAAGGTGTCCAGCCCGTCCAGGGAGGAGATCCAGGACCCGACCAAGACCCTCATCGCGGTCAAGGTTGACATGGGAGACAAGAGCAGCGGCCAGGAGCCGATGGAGGTGGAGGATGCCAAGGATTCGAGTGGATTGTGGGACATGATCATGGAGATGGAGAAAGCTGGCGTTGAGGAGTCTGCTGAGGCCAAGATTGAGCTCAAGGATGCGCTGGCTCCGCCAGAGACGGACGTCAGCGGCACCCGATTCCCACGTATCATGCTCCCGTCTGACGCTGCCACAGCTGAGGGCGCTGCAAAGGCATTCGCAGAGTGGCTGTGCGACGGTCGCCTCCTGCTGCTGCACGATTTCAAGACTGAGCGTGCCTTTGACCTGTTCCAGCAGCAGTGGCTGCGTGGCCAGGCCGTGCTGCTCGCGGCATCCTCAGCCCACCTGGATATGAACCTTTGGAGTCCTGAGGCGTTCAAACGGGACTATGGACACCACAAGCACGGCCTTATCAACTGCCTGAATGGTAGCACGGTTCCGAACGCGCCGTTGGACAAGTTCTGGGACGGGTTCCTGAGGCTGAGCAAGCGGCTCAAGGTGAAGACTGGGAAGCAGAAGGGAACGCCGATGCTGCTCAAGTTGAAGGATTGGCCGCCGTCCGAAGATATTGCGGATTTCATGCCAGATCGGTTCAATAATCTTGTGAATGCGTTTCCAATGCCGGACTACACTCTAAGGTAATTACTTAATTTTATATATTAATCAAGAAAGAAAGAATTACATTTGAAAAGTAATGCTTGATATTTTCTTGGAAAATGCAATTCTAGAGGTACTTGAGGTGTAATTCTATGTTATTGTAATTAATAGAATTAATTACGCAATTCTTGACTTTTTTAACAAACGTAATTGTAATTCTTATAAAATAAATGTAATTTCCCAATGCTTGAAATTTATTAAGCTCATTATAACATGTTTAATCTATTACAGAGACGGCAAACTGAACCTTGCCAGCTTCTTGCCCGACTTCTTCCTCCGGCCCGAGCTCGGCCCCAAGATGTACATCGCCTACGGGTCCGCGCTCTACCCCGACAAGGGCTCGACCAACCTCCACATCGACATGAGTGACGCCGTCAATGTTCTCGTGTATGCGTCGATCCCGCTGGATGCGGACGAGGAGGACAACAGGAGGGAGATTTGGAAGGAGATCGATAAAGCAGGTGAGATTAGAGACTATTTTAAACCTTTTGCTTTCATTAGCCAATGAGCACGGCTGTCCAAATGATAAGAGTTCTCTAGGCAAAATTGTAACTCCTCAAAAAGAATCAACAAAGACTTTTAACGTGTATGAGTTATGCTTTACACTGATACTATAAACATACTTCAGAGGTAAAGGACCCTTTCTAATGTTATTTCAGGCTCCTTGTAGAATAGTAGAAGGGCGATAAGAAAATTAGCTTTCTTTTACATCCACGAGATGGCAGTATCTTTGCTCCAACTTTGATCTAGCTTTTGAATTCCATGTACTCAGCTTGGCGATTGCAGCGCACACCATATTAGGTGGGTTTAGGGTTTCCATCTTTTAAAAAAGTAAACAATATCCAAATTATTTTGTTATATCCTTTAATAAAGCCTTTAAATGTATTATGTATATGATCAAATAACCTGCTTTTAATTAAGAGTAAAGTATTAATAAATATTTTTTGACAAGGCCCATATTTATGTGAATATATTATATTAAAAACAACGTCTTTAACAATGTGTCGTTCCTAGGTCCGGTTTTAAGAGACTGGGGAATTAGATATCTAAAAGAAGAGAATGGCACTGTGGCCTAACTTGCCTCCGTTTTGGTATTCTAGCAGAGATAAAAGACAGTATTCTGTTATATATAAGAGTGTAAGTGCCATCAAATGATCCATAATATTTCTTACAAACCGAAATCATGTGCCAGCCCATGAAAATCACTTTTATACTCATGCTGAGTTTGCTGACCCATGAACACATCTTTTTAATTGAGTGTGTTTAGGAATCGCTTGCATGTAAGCAAAGGGCCACATTGAATACAATATTGACAATTAACATGCCTAAAATGTAAAGCAAATAGTTGGTGTAGGGCAAAATATGTTAATATAAAATGCTATAATTAATTTAAATGACTATTTTTGTTGTTATGCTTATGGATCACAACGTGACTTTAACCATTGAAGTCTTTGCATTCCTTTACAAAGCATGTTGAAAATGTTAACCCTACTTCCCCCACAGACAGTAGGCGCTGCAGTCGTCCTCAGCTTTCTAAAATGCAGGAAAAATGTGCTCGCTAGTTCTCCAACTTTGCCTGTACTGCCATCTAGCGGTGACTCTAAGAAAGTGGCCTCTTTACTAAGAGAGACAGTTTTCCCGTTTTTACTATTGGGGTTTAATCAATGAGTTGGACGTATAAGAATTATACGTCCAACTCATTGGGTTTAATAAACACAAGCATATTTCTCAGTCCGATTATTAAAATGTGGAGAAGAGATACTTAGTGCTTAAGGTACTCCTTTGGCCAATATACGGCCTCCTGATTGGCTGAAACAATAGCTAAGCAACTCCTTTGTGCTAAGGAGCTGCTTTGAGCTTTTTAATAATCGGACTATATTTTAGATAATATGAATTATATTCAAAGAAGATTGGGCAGTGTCCTATACTGCCATGATAATAGTGCATGGAGTGCATAATTACGTAACAAACTAACACCGCAGCTGTAAGATATTCTATTATTTTAATTGATCCTTGACACACAAGCTAATCAGAAGAATGACATTTGGAACTAAAGAACTGGCATAAATATATCAATATCAGTTCCATCTAATTGGCTTGTATCTCCTGATAAGGTTTATTAAATATGTTTAACAGTCATATCTTAACGTTGTGCATATCTCTATAAGGTCATCTTCTCGATCAAATCATTTTAATCCGCTCGATGGCGATAGTGTCAGGAGAGAGGCAAGGTTGCCATTATAAAAGTACAAATAATCTGTTTTGTGTTCATGCGAGACTCAAAATTTGCAACCTTACCTCTCTCTTGATTGCCTCGAAATCTATTGGAAGAAAATGAAGGCATATTTTAGGCGGGAAGTAAGCCTTATAGATCGACGATAAGTTTTGAATACCCGACAATGCATATCAAGTCGATATTAACAGCTGAAAAGTTTGACTAATCGGTTGGTTGACTTGGTTCAAAATATCAAATCTCTTTGAGTACATAGTATAATACACAATTTTATTACTAATACATCTTAAATGGTGTACTGTATATACTCCAAGCAAAAGCAACTGTGTAATTATTTTTATACGTCTTACACCACGCGCGACGCATTGGCTCACTGAATTGTGCCCTAACAACTGCAGGCTAAACAGAGCAATTCGAGGGAGCTCTAATAATCAATTACAACCTTCCATATACAGCACTAAAACTGGTATACTGTCCATACCCAAAGAAGATTCCCATATTTTAATACCTACTATCATAGACATAGAGCACTGAATTACTTTTGTCCCCCATGCTACAATAAGACACAAATGTACACGGCAGACCACTCAGAAATCTATTGTAATACTGTCCATACAAGAAAAGTAATACAGTGTTTGATACAAAAGTATTGCTTTATATTTTCTTGTTACATTTTTATTCGAATACATTTACTACAGCCTAATAGAAATCAACAGACAATGGCATGAATCACCCTGTAAATACATGCAAGTTATAAAAAGGCACCCCTACTATGATTTGAATAATAGCATCACTTCCAAAAATGGCTTGGCGTCATGTAGTCCTCTATAGCGTCGTTTTTCTATCAACTTTTCAAACAGACGCTATCAATGTAGCATCCGTTCAAACTCTTGTAGAACATGAACTTACTACTATGGAAGCTGAGGAACTTATTATAATTGATATTGAAAGGATACTTCAACCATCAATGTTCCATATACCTGTTTTAAACATGAACGATATACATATGGAGGATTACATTGCAATGGGGAGGAAGGTTTTAGCTATAGTGGTGTCCAAATATTGGGCGGAGTTATCAAGCTGGGCCGCTGTGCTTGAGAGAAAGGTGCAACTTATTGGGTTAGTTTCAGTTTATGCTGGTAATGAAAATGGCCCACCAGCAATTGAGGGTGTTTTCAACTATCCTATGAGAGTCTACAGGTGAAATTGGACATAGCTAATTATCATAATATAAAATAATGTGACCTTACTTAAAGTCTTTTAATAGGGCCCGGAAACTAATTAATTATAATTTTTCAAGTGCAATTCAATGTGTGTTTATTTGCATAAATAATTGCAGCTGGACTTGTAACATTCAAAATCTGCGCAGCCAGGACTGATCCCTCAAATTGGGGACTAGTTCTACCACAGAGTTTGCTGCTTCCAAAAGATGATCATTGTACACCAAGTGCCGCGGGAAGGACCCTGAGAGTTTCTGTTATTGGAATAGCGCCATATGTTATATACCTGCCTTCAGGTATTCTCATCAAGTACACAGTGATGGCCAGTATTAAAAAAAATTGAAATACAGAACTTAATGGGGTTGTGTTCATTCTATCTTAGTTTATCTAGCAGACCTTATCTTCATTTTTCTTGGCTAATTATTGCTTATATTTTATACAAACCTATTTTGCAGGTGAGCTAGCAGGAACGGAGCCAGAAGTTATGCGCATAATAGGAAAACATTTCAACTTTACCCCAGAGTTTGTGTTGGAAGGGAAATGGTATGAATTGATCAATGGGACAATTTTTGGCACCTATGGATCTGTTCACAAAGGGGAATCAAGTATTGGTATGGGATGTATGAATCCGGATTATGCTGGACTGGCCGGAGGACCTCCAATCAGTGAGAGATAATATTTACCGTAAATGTTAAAATTATGGAATCAAACCCGCTACTGTCACAGTTTGTTTATTATGATGAGAAGCTTTGATGAAAGAAGCTAATCAGATGCTAATAAATTAATATAATATAGCATTGATTTTCATTGATGTTGTTGATGCCTTAAACCTATATAATATTCATTAAGACATATTTCAGTATTTGAGTCCTCCGCCTATGTCTACCCTTTGGAGTATGGCTATCTCTCCCGGAAACCAGTTCCAGTGGCTGCCCTCTGGAACCTTCTGAAGCCATTTTCATTGCCTACATGGATGCTTACTCTTGGAGCACTTTTCTCTGTCCTAGCTTTACCTAATGTATATTCTCCTATTTCCGGGAGAATGAAATATCCCTCATTTCAACTGTTTGGATTGTTATTTAGTCAAGGTAAATCAAAGAAAAATAAATACTAGAGGGTCAGTAAGTAACCAAGTGACTTAGGGAGGTCACATTGTTGTATTGACTGTATATTTGTATCAATATTTTATGTTCACTTTCAATTTTGCACACTATAGAAATTGAACATTAAAAATACTGATACAATACTGGTTTTCAGTAAATATTTAAAAGCAGTGGGATTTATTGATTCCAATCCTTTAAGTTTTTTTTTAAATAATTTATTTCATTGAAATATTTCCAGGCAGTAAATACATCAAAACATCTTACTCCTTACCCTTCCCTACCCTGATTTTTGTCAGCGTTTGGCTCATATTTGCATTTTTCCTTCTGGCAATGTATGAATGCAACCTCAGAGCATATCTTATGTTGGTTGATTATGAACCTCCAATAGATGGTGGGCAAGATATTGTAGACCAAAAGAGGTCATTGTATCTGCCTCGTGGCTCAGGACTAGATTTCCTATTTCTCACAGGGACAGCAGAGCATCAGAGGATATTGGCTAAGCAGGTGATCCTAGATTGCCTTGAAGTGTATTATTGCCCTAAATATGTATCTTGGCTGTTTTCAAAACTGTACCCAACGGTTGGTTTTAGTCCCTAATGATTTTCTCATTAGGTTATGAAAGGAGATCACTATTTCTCATATGTAAATAATATTCCAACGGTAGAAATGGATCGAAAGATTCTAGAGGAAGGTAAGGGTAAAATTGTATTTACAAAACTTGTTTACCACTTTACAGTAATATTACAAGTATATAACTTACATGAAGGATGAATGTTAGAGTAGGGCTACATATTACTATCATATTGTAGTGCTAACATTTTACAGGAGCAGTTATCACCATTGACCGTAAAACTGCTTCCACGTGTACCAAAGGTTTCATCGCCCGCCATGGTCGACAGCCATTTATGCTCAGCAAGGAGACATTCTTTGCTCCATATGTCAAATTCATTTATAAGGTATTTAAACAAAAAGTCAAATTAATATGCAAGAAACATATGAAACAATGTTTAAAACTTATGCTAATATACATTTTGTTCTGATGGCACCTAATGAAGTAAAGTAGCTTTTAATTAACATGTTGTTTTGTAGCCCAGACAACCATGGAACCGTGACATAAATTCAGCAATAATCCGCCTTAGAGAAGCCGGAATAATTGACCACCTAACTCAGCAACAGGTCCTTTTAGACTTCAATCAAAAGGACAACCTTTCCAGCGCCATTAAACCATTCCACTATGAGCATATATTTGGGGCTGTTGTTACCCTGCTCATTGGACTGATAATATCATCTATAGCACTTTTGGTTGAGTCTGTTCGTAGTTATTGTAAAATGAGGGTGGATGATACACCCTAGCCCTGATATTATTGAGGTATTTTAATGTAGTAATAAAAGGAATTTTGTAGCGGGTTCAACAGCTCTTTTTTACCCACATGGACTGTTCATTCCTAGCAAGAATCAATGAACTAATTTTATGATTATGAAGAGAATGCAAGACGTTATTACGTAGGTTAAACATAAATTACGCTGGCAAAGCTCGTGTTGGAGTTGACTAAATTATACAAAGGAGAGAAAATTCTTCAAATTTATAACAGAAAAGTTGTAAATGTTTCTTATTATAATGTGAGGTCCAATTTTATGAAACAGTTAAATCTTTTGACAATACATATCCAACGTCTCATCATCGTCGAGAAATTCCCAAGGTTTTGTCACCAACGGATCGCAGTTCCAAACAGAAGAGTCTTGGAGCGTCACTTTGAGCTCTTCACCATACCAAGCATCCTCGCGACTAAAATAGATACATTTGAAATTATTAAAAAAAAGTAAAACTGGGCTAATATAATAAATTTAATTATTATGTTATACAATGACTGTCCAAATGATAAGACGAAAAAGGCGCCAAATATATTTCTACATCATTAGCTTTTCTGAAGAGTTACAATATCGGCTAGAGAACTCTTATCATTAAATTTTGGACAGCTGACATAACGGCCATACATAACACAAGAGAGAATAACTGGCGCTTCAATTGCATGATAAATACTGTTTTCGTTATATATGTCATAATTATTATCAAACTGATAATAGTACACAGTATGTATTAAATTTTGAAATAGTGTTACCTATGACGTATTCTCGCAGGGCCAGGACCGCTGTACATTACTGTAGAACAGACGCCAACCTCAAGAGGGTCTGTAAACACATCCACACTTCCTCGACCGTAAACTAAAGTGAATAAAGTAACGATAAATGGTTCAAAAATGTTCGCGTACTTGTATCATATCATTATTCTGTTGCATTCATTATACCATATTCTAACCTTTAGTACAAGTACAGGGTGTTTCATGAGAGTTGTCCCGATTAACAAGTTGATTATCTCTTTTATACTGGACTTTAGAAAGTTGCTTATGAAGTCAAAAAAGTTTTAGGAGAGTGGGAAATTTTATCTAGATCACTTTTTAACTAGATATTTTTCTTCCATCCACTATTTAATTGAGATGGAAAAATGGGTATATTTTCCCAATTTTACTCCAAAAAAATACATTAATAAGCTTGGAATTAATGATTTTACCACAAAAGAGGCTCATTTTACCTGCCAATGTTTTCTTTTAGGGCTCAAACCATTTCCTAACCACTAGGTAGCAGCTTATGCCCTTTTTGGTCATATTTGAGCAAACTGTGATTTTTCATATGTTTGATGTTACCATCACTACACTTTTGACTTTGACCTATAGGTATGGCCCAGTAAAGAAAATCATAAAACAAAAAATATGTCAACATAAAATTTCCCACTTTTCTAAGCATATTGTTACTCTATAAGCAACCTTCTCAAGCCCAGTATAAAAGAGATAATTAAGTTGTTAATCGGGACAACTCTCATGAAACACCCTGT
>LR137840.1:20033-32650 GCA_900659605.1 Tisbe holothuriae | reverse complement strand
AGGCATAGTGTACGACGCATTTGAGATATTGTGTGCATCACGTTAAGTCGTTAACCATTGGACTCTATTATATATTATACTACTCTACCGGTTCTTGACTCCATTGCTGTCCATGGCGTTCCCTTCCTCCTCTCCTCCTTTTGGGTGGGGTGGGCGTGGCTCACTTGGGACATCCCTCCGATGAGGCAACTACTCTTGTCTCAGAATGGAGTTGGATGAACGGTGCTTCTCCTTCTCATGGTGTCTCAAATGTCACTTGACAGACTTCATTTCCTGCTACAAAAGTCCAAAAGATTTCCAGAGAAGGAGCAAAAATAACAAGGCAGAGGCACCGACATACAAAGCTGTTTTTCTGCAGCTCGATGAAATCCCCTTTCCCTTCCGTCGCTGCAGGGGGAGGATTATGTGACCAGATAACATAAAGAAAAAGGAGCCAAAAGAAGTAGTACACATGCTGGTCACAAAAGTAAAGGCTTCCCGATCTGGTCACATCTGGTCACCAAGGATTTCGAGGGAGCGTTGTTTTCTGTCAGCTGCATAATATTTCAAAGAATCGGACGGGCCAGTGTTGAAAACGTCCTTAACAAAGAAGCTTTCGGCCTTTGTTTGCTCCTCCGTGACCATGATGGGTTACCCCGCCCCTCCCTCTGTCCCCGGCGGTGCTGTCCCTCCCCCGCCCACCGACGACTATGACTACGCCTCCGAGGCCAGCTCCACCTCGGAGGAGGCCGAAGACGGCTCCTCCGACGGGGACTCGGACTCTTCGTCGTGCGGCCTGAAGCGCACCAAGGGCGCCAAGTACACCGAGCTGAGGGACGAGATGTACCGAGACAAGCTGCGTGGACTCAAGACCCAGCTGCGGCAGCTCAACGAGCAGACGCTGCCAGAGTACCAGAGGAAGCACAGGAGGTTGGAGGGGATCCACAGGGACAGGGTCAGGAATGGAGCAGTCATCAGGTAAAAAGAAAAGGATCCTCATCTTATGATCTGCAGTGGCTTCATTCTCATTTAATGTTTCAGAGATCTCGAGGTGGAGATGGTCGAGCAAGATTTCATCAATGAGAAAAAGGCCGCCGCAAGAGAATTTGAGGAGCACAAAGTTTACTTGAGGTAAGATTGGTCTCTTAACGCCTTATTGAATTGCATCTTCTGTAATGGGTATCTTTCCAGGGACCAATTAATCGCCGAGCTGGAAGAGAAGCAGAAGCTGATTGAGTCCGAGCGCCACAGCATGGAGCTGACCGGAGACACGATGGAGCTCAAGACCATCACCACGAGGAAGCTGAGAAGGAGAGCCAATGAACCGTCGAGTAAGTAAAACACAACCATTGCATTGCATATTGATTACAATTTAGAAAAGAAAGGGTGATCGACAGTATTTTTCTCTACTCACTTCCTCCATAAAAAGTATAAGAAATAATTATGGGCAATTTGGCATAATATCATAATTCTCCTATAAAATTAGTATTTGAATGTTTTCTACCTACTACTTGACATTCAAGAATCCCTATTTTTTTTTAGACTCCACTGGGTACGGGCCAGGTGAGAAACGCCGCAAACCGCTGCAGCTTTCCAACCTGACCTACACGCTGGAGGACGGCGACATCATTGACGACCTCAAAATCATCAACAAAAACAAGGCATTCAGCATGCAGCACAAGTCATCCCGCAGTGGCGGAGACGACAGCGCCAAGGACCACACCTCAGCCGGGTCCGCGGCGCAGTACTCCTCAGCTGCGGCGGCGGCCGCCAGCAACGGGCGGTCCTCCAGCTCCCCGTCCAGCTCATCCGACAACTATCACCGGGACATCCGGGTCGAGGATGGAAAGTTGTTCTACGAAAAGCGGTGGTTCCGTCGCGGACAGGCGGTGCTTATCGAGGGGGGCAAGAGTGAGGGCAAGTTCCCGGCCATGATTACAGCGATTGGCGCGGATGCCATCTGGGTGCGGAAGACCAATGATAATACAAAGATGAGGATTTACATCACGCAATTGGTCAAGGGGAAGTATGTGTTGAAACGGAGGGCAGCGTAATGACGGTTTTATATATTATAATGCATGTTATAATAAGGCAAACTCGATGTACAAAAGTAATAAAATGAATTTTTTCTATAAATATGTATATATATTTGTCTTTTCTCTAATCGTATAATCGAGACCGGGAGGAATTTGTTTCAATATATATTTATAAAATATCTTAACTTCTGTTTCATTCGATTTCGACATTTGACAAGAAAACTGGGAGGAAAACTGGCTTCTTTTAACTGCAAGACTAATCATTAGTAGGGAAGACTTGAATACTACATATTTTTAAGATAAATAACAAGGAACGACTAAAATGGCAAATTTGAAGGTGGGGAAAGGTTAACGACAATAATAGCATTGTTGCGCAATAAAGAAACAAATTTATAATCCTAATTAGCATTATCGTGTCAGTTGAATTGTTGAATAATTGGTGCGTAAGTAGCGCATTAGCGAGATTAAATTGATATTTAACGACGTTAGAAAATCCGAATTTGTAAGCGAAGGAATGAAAGTGCTCATAAAATACCTCTCCTTTGTGGGAATATAAAACGTACATTTGAAAACTTTGCCTGGAAAACTTTTGGTCTGGGGTCCTGTATCAGTGTTTTTGAAATGTGTACTTTTGTGAATCAACTAAAACTATTTGGGACTATGGGATTTCTTTCATGAGTATACGTTCTTTATCACTCCGTCTGACTGCTACTTCTTCGGAACGACTGCCGTAAATATCTTTGGTAATCAAACTCTCTCAGCGTGACCGGAGCCTCGCTGGCACGCACTACATAGCACCCGGCGGCCTCCTGTTACCTCGCAGGCACGGTCATCTTCCGCACAGGCTGCGGCTGCTTCGTCACAGCCAATGGCGCCAGCCCCATGCCAACCTCAAACGCCTGCTCTTTCTGCAGGACACAATGCTCCTGAGCAATGGCTGCAAGCTCTTGCAGCCACTCCTCCAGTATGACCGCGGCAAGAGCATGACTGCGGACCTCGGCATTCACGTGGCGGAATGACACGTGACCCTCGTCAAAGGAGAGCTGCGGTGGCAGGCTGGCTGAGGCCGCGCTGCTGTCGCCACCGTGCTGGGTGAGGCTGTGGCCAGGGGAGCTCACTGCTGATTGGCTGCTCATGTTGTGTAGGGAGGCGGATGCCGACATGTTATTGGCTGTGGTTGAAGGTGAGGATGTGATGGAGGACGTCTTGCGGCTGCTGCTGCTATTGCTACCGCGGAACATGGAGGTGAAAGCGGCGGTGAAGCTGCTCTTGTGAGCCCTTGCTTCTTGACCTGAAAATAATGCAGCATTGTAAATACAAAAACAAATGTCGTTTTACTCATATGAAAAGGTTGTAAAAACTGCTACTTTAAGTACTTTTATGCTTCTTACCGATCTGAGAGATTGTGTTTGTCACCGCAGCCATGTTCGTGGACAGCGTCGACGACCCCCTCCGTTTGTTGTTCCCTTTAGCCTCGATTCTCTCCAAGAGGAACTTCCTCGCCAGAATGATGCCCTCCTCCCCTCCTTTCAACGTCGGCATGATGTTGTCCAGCTTCTGCCTGAGAGAAGATATCGCCGTGTACAGCCCGCGAACACTCGGCTGGAACACCACGTCCGGATGGATGAGCACCGACCTCAGCAACGGCTGCGGGAACGAAGCCAGCTCCGACAAGATTGACGTCACGAGCAGGTTCGTCGTCAGCGTGTTGGAAGCCATCAGCTCGACCTTCTCGAGCAGCAAGTCAAGGAAAACGCCAAGACTCGTGATTGTAAAGTCAACATCGTCCTGTCGGGCAACGTCAATGGCCGGGTTCACGATACCCGCAATGGAACGGCGGCCTCCTCCGAGAATGTCTCTGGGAGAGACTTCACTCCCACCAGAGCTCATGCTCATCTCGTCCATCTGTTGCATGCGCTGAATGACCCGGTTCAGCTTCTGCTCTGGCACTGTCGGGTCTTTCATCAGACTCCAGAACTCCCTGTCCTCGTCCTCAGTCAGAGCTGGGGCTCCGTCGTCCTCATCTCCTCCCTCAGTCGTGCCTGTGACTTCAGGAGGTGACCCTCCAGTGGACGAGCACGGGATGTGGTTCAAGGACGTGTACCCAGAGGACGGAGCGGTGTCAGACTCGCCGCTGATAGTCGTCGAGACGAGAGGATGAAGCGTCGTGGCCTTGACCCCGTTCGTAATCGCCGCGTCCTCCTTGTTGCTATCACAGCTGCCATTGTTTACTTTTAGTCCTCCAGTGCCGCAGCCAACGAGCGCATCCGGTGGCGGGTGCAAACCGTCGTACTCGTACTGCCAGCACTGACTCGCCTCAAACTTCTCCCTAACACTACGACGAGCGTCTTTGAGGTACATTCGGTAGCCTTGGCTGAGCCTATTCATGGGGTGGGTCTTGTCGTCGATGGCTGAGTGGACGTCCTCCCCGTGCGACCGCCCTCCGAGGCCGACTAGGAAGTGTGGGAACTGCACGGCACCACTGCCACTCAGGCGACTGTTGCCTCTTGCTGCCTGCTGTTCCCAGTACGTAGTCGTGGCCTCATTGCAACAAATTGGCGTGAGCGCGAGTAGCTTGTCCGCGGCGCGTCCGTGCAGATCCGGATGTCTTATGGCGTCCCGCTGTGACGGGAGCAAATGTTTCAGCGGGATGAGATGTCGGAAGACGAGCCAGAGAAGGATGTCCTCACAATTGAGGGACACGAGCGTTTGGAAGAGGGACAGGGTCACCTGGCAGAGCTGGAATGGCAAAAGCAATCTTAGTGGACCTATTTTTACTTTTCATGTATGGGACAAAATAAGACTTTTAGAGCACGAGTAAGATGGTTTTTAGATAATAAATTAGAGCATACACAAATAAGATTATTATGTACCTTCGTCTGTGAGCTCAATCTGACAGTGACCGTGTCAATGATGCTCTTCCCATCAATGGCCTCGGTGAATAGGAACCGGAGGAAGATGGCGAGAAGAGATGGCTCGCTCAGCCGACGGAGGAACAGGTCGACGTAGGCGGTCGTGCAGATCAGTTCAGCCTCAGCATTCTGGAAAGAGCATTAAGATCATCATATAATACTGGTATAAGATACGGAGTTGGGTTCTTTTGTGGAGAGGGTTATGTGTAATGTGCGTAAAAGGAGTACGGACAAAGGTATGCGTGTCAGCAATACTGTTTTCTGCAATGTAAGCGGCTTTTTGTGTGTGTTATTTCTGCAATGTTGTTATCAAAATGTCTTTTCAACGACGATCTCTCTACTAACCCGTGCCGAAATATTGGATCGATCAAAGTGCAGCTTCACGTCCTGTGAGAGAGCGAGTGAAGGAGAAGAAGAAGAGATTGAAATCGTGAAGAGAAATATTGCAAATGATATGAAGAGTGAATAACTCTCTATATACAATAGAATGGGAGTTTGAATGGAAGGGAGACTCACTTGCGTAATCGCTGGACCTAACACTGGAACAAGGAAGCCCATGTAAATAAGCCCGAGCAGATGTTGTCGGACTGTAGGATGGGCAACCTGCAGAACGGCGTCGCAAAATTCCAATGAGGATAGGAATGCACGGAGCTCTGGCAAGGGGTCGTCATCGATTTCATCGTCCTGAAAACAATAACAGTATGCATTATTATGTCAATAAAAGTTAATTATGAGGTCTTGTCGTACCATGTAAGGACCTTGCTGTAACCGAAACCATGCCGGGTCATCCTCAAACACCTTTGGCAACCTCCTCGGCAGCAGCGAGTACAACCCGCTCAACCCCGTCGCGAGCACCGTGCAGAAATTGGAGTTCTTTGCAATGTAACGTCCAACATCCTCATGGCGCCGGGACAGCGACATGCAATGCAGGAGCGCGTCCCTCGCCTGCTGTCCGACGGGGCCGTCACTGTGGAGGTACTTGAGCAGAATGTTGAATATGAGGAAGTCTGACGTGGACTCGGAATCATTGTTGTTCTGCTGTTTGCCACCGGTCGAGCTGGACGCTTTGAAGAAAAAGTCGAGCAGGTCGAGGTTCTTCATGAGCCGGCGACAGAGCTCGCCCAACACTGACACCAGCACGATTTCCGTGTCCCTGCTGTTGGATCCGGCGCTGGCGGCGCTGAACGTGTTGATGATCTCCAGGAGGGGTTTGATGAGCGGCTGAGTCGTGAGTAGGGAGTCGGTCACGTGACTGGCGGACGAGGACAGCACGCACTCGTATAGCGTCAGCTGCTGTCGCCGGAGTCGGTCGGCATAATTGCCATCAATCTGCAAGTGAATTTGTGCTTAGTATTAGACTCGGCACGCCTTGAATGGTCTTTGTTATCGTACCGGCATCATGGAGGTAGCCAAGACATGCGACAGGATGTTCTCGCTCATGAGTATGTCCATGCACGGCACGAGCGAGTCTGTGAAGCTGAGCGAGTCCAACTGATGCTCCGCCGTGGCGAGTGCAGCATCGTCCAACTCTTGCGACTGGACACTGCCCGATGAGGGATCGTCGCTCTGCCTCAGCTCTTGCAGCTCCATCTGGATGAGCTCCGTCATCTGGGCGAGCAGGTTGAGCACCGTCACGAGGTCGTCATCGTTCGGAACGGCGGTCTGGAATGGAAAGAAAGGATCTTGAGGCTTCAGTCCCAAGAGGTTTTGACTGTTTATTACCATTTGCGTGATGCTTCTGAGCTGTGCCCAGTGTCCCTGGAAGGTCTCCGCCCTCACGACGGCCTCCCTGGCCATGTGGGCCATGATGGAATAGATTCTGCTGCTCTCCAGCCGTCTCTGGCACTCCCGATCTCAGGATCTCCTCAAGCCGTCCTTAGTTCAATTGTGGCAGCCCGAGGTGAAGATTGGATTGGAGATAAAGGCTGTTGTTTTCACATTAAGAGGCGTTGACGACGCCCATGCATGACAAACGAAACGTAATCCTCTTTCCTCTGTTATCACGGATCCCTCTTCTCTTGTTTCTCGTCGGTGGCCTTGAAGTTGTTCTCGTCCTTGCCCTCCAGCAGCTCTTCGTCTTCCCTCCCTTGGTCACTTCCTCGTTAACTTCGTTTCTATTTTCGAGTCAACTTGTGCCACCAATAGACAGACTCAGAACTCAGGCAGTCTGTTCCTGATGCAAGGAAAGGGCACAAAATCGACAGGCTTGAACAACAAGGCATGAGGGGAAGGGACCAATACAACTGGTTTTCACAAATAGATCACTTTTATGTTCAATGCTTCAAATGAGCATATTCTCCATTAAAAACGACCTGTTTCCCTTTACTTTATATACATCAAAGTGACCAAACTAATACAGTCTTGACTTCATATCGGCCCTCTTTGGTTTTCTCCGATACTTCTTGTCGTCCCTGTTTGCTTTCCTCTCTTCCGTCCTCCTCCTCCTCCCTTGGAGTTGTTCGTTCCTTTGGACGGGTTTGGCCTGAGCTCTGCCTGGATTCCTCTTTTTTCTTCCTTCAGCCAGCTCACTGCGCTCAGCCAAAACAGACAAGAGATCTTTTTGACAGGAAAGGAGAGGAAGAAAAAGGAAGTCGGATATTTGTTAATGATGCGTTATCTTCTATTAGGTCAAATTGGACACTTCAAACGTCATAATTATACAAAAACAATCTTTATTGGGTATGAATCTTCTAACGCAAAACATTTTTCATGGATAAATATTGTATTAATATAATATTTCTTAAGCATTACTTCCTCATATTCTTTGCTACTATCGCTGCTGTGGTTGCAGAACATGAACGCCAGTTTGGGTCCAAATGGTCCCAGATTAGCCAAATCTGGGACCGTTTTGACCCTCTGGGACCAAATGGAATTTTTTGGGACCAAAAATCAATGTAGTAAGAAAAATTGGCCTATGTACTGTTTGGGACCAAGCTTCAAACTGCTTGTATAGTAACTGGGATCTTTTCACGAAAAATTTGGGACCACACAAAAAAATTCACCTGGCAACCCTGACATGAACAGCAGAGCAAAACACTGCACTGAAAAGTGAAAACATTGGAGCTGTCGTAGATTTCCAAAATTATAAAAGTTGATTTCGTTAAATTAAGAGTGAACCTCTTTCCACATCATGGGTGACAAGGACAGAGGCGTCTACGTAAGTAACTACTACTTTGGGTGGCAGAAGGACCGCATTCTAAGTTTGCTTCCTTTCTGTTTCAGGGCGTGAACGTTGGCAGCCATCGTCGCACTTGGGACAAGGACACGTACGAAAAGTTGGCCAGGAACAGGGACGAGGAAGACAGGAAAGATGAAAAGGACAAGAGCAAGCCGGGAACTTCATCAGGGTGAGTCCATTAAACTGACACCAACTAGGGCATAGTAGTTATAATATGTCTTTGCAGAAGCTCTTCCAAGAAGCACAGCGATGGCGACTACTACCACAAGTACAAGAAGGGCGGACGAAAACGCCATCGAGACCACGACCCCTCGTCCGACTTTGAGAACGACAGCGACTCTGAGGACGACCTCGGCCCCAGCCGCGACGGCGAGGCGCCCGTGAAGCGGTCGCTCCTCAAGCGCCGCGACTACCAGGTGGACCTCGACTCCAAGCTGGGCAAGAGCGTGGTCATCACCAAGAACAGCCCCTCGTGCGCCACCGGCGGCTACTACTGCGACGCGTGCGACTGCGTGGTCAAGGACTCCATCAACTTCCTCGACCACATCAACGGCAAGAAGCATCAGCGGAATCTGGGCATGAGCATGAAGATTGAGCGGTCGAGCTTGTCGCAGGTGAAGGAGCGGTTCGCGCTCAATAAGGCCAAGGGGGAGGAGGAGAAGAAAAAGTATGACTTTCAGCAGTCGGTGCAGGATAGGAAAGAGGAGGTGAGAGATACTAATGACATAAAAAGATGCATTAAAGACTTTGAACACCTGTTATACCTGTTTTTTGTCTTCGCATTTGTAACATAATCGTCTCCTTTTTCAGGAGGAGCGTTATAACGAATATCGTAAGCAGCAGCGGAAAGAGAAGAAGAAGCGGAAACAAGGGCGCGGCGGTCGAGATGATGACGACGACGATGCGGCCGCGGGAGGGAGCGCCGGCGGCGGCATGGACGACATGGCCGCAATTATGGGATTTGGAGGCTTCGGAGGGTCGAAAAAGAGTTAAACGGGACGATGATTGCATTGAAAGGCTTAATATTTGTTTATTAGGAATTCCGGCATAATACATATTGTCCGTTTTTTATAAGAGAGGACAAGGCTGATGATGCCATTCATTGTCGGACTCGATGGTGCAGAGTTGATCGGTGAGGCTCGTTAAGAAGTTTTCGATTGGCCTGAAATTGAAACAAAAAGTTGAAACTGAATGTTTTAATAAGAGCTTCTTCATGAAGTTTGCATAAAACATCCTTAATATATGCTATTGAGAGGGTAAACCATGACGCATCAAGCAGTGAAAACATTGAGAGTTCAAAAATTTGTTGTGGAAACTCGTTATTAACTTACTGAATTCCCAACTGAGAAATACCCGGTTTTGCTAATCTCACTTTGAATGGGAAGTCCGTAGAAAACATTTTTTTCTATGCATTTTAGAGGGAATTAGTCATTTATTATATAATTACTTTGGCCAAATCTCCCATCTCCTCATAGACCCCACCATTCCACACTTTGCCATTTCAAAGCACTGTGGATTCTCCTTCAACACAACTTTAATCTCCCCCAAAGCATCTTGACTAGCAGCACTGAGAACCCCAATCCATGAATACCTCCGTCCATAACTTCTTTTAACATTGATATTCTCTTCATTCACATTGAGGTTGTTGTTGTTGTCATTGTTATTATTATTGTTGTTGTTATTGTTATTATTGTTGTTGTTCACTGTGCTCATGAGATTGGCCCCGGTGGTGGCCATGATGAGCAGGAAGGAGAAGAAGGAGGACACGGAGAAGCAGTTGTTGCTCTCGGAATACATCGATCGGGAGTTGGGCTCTTTATTTAATGTGTAACTGTTGCACAAAGTACATAAACAAAGCACTGAAACACACCAGTAAACATGCCACATATTTGATATTTTGTCAAGTTTCTTTTGATAAAGTGATATGATTCCGTTTATTTTTTTCCCCGTTTAAAAATTATAACGTGACTTCACTTACCGGAACGATGAAGATTCTGCAGAAGAAGAGAAAGAAGATCCCGCTAATCCGACGTTAAATTCGGTCACAGAACGGCAAAAATCTTGCTTGATGCAGGGAAGTGGAGAACTGGATTTAGTCTGGTTCTAAAATATAATTACATATGATTTTTTTTAATTTCAAACTAATTATGTTACTTGTATACTTTTAATATGGACTTATAATATTCTTTAACGTTATGTATGGTGTTGCAGCATTTTAAATGTACTTATTATGTTGTGGTTATATGGTATTTAGACCTTTAAGACCTTACCTGCTTCCACAAAATTGTTTCCATTGCAGCCTCCTCAAATGGATTGCCCTCCTCTACTGACCTTCTCTTCCTCCTCTTCTTCCCATTCATATTGTTATTCAAGTTATTGTTATTATTGTTGTTGTCATCGTTGTTGTTCTCATTGGAGTTGACGTTGTTGATGACGTTCACAATGGTGTTGAAGAGGATGAGGTTGAACTGGGTGAAGGAGGCGATGGAGAAGCAGTCTTGGCCGAACTCTCGAGGTTGCGTGATTCGGGTGTTGCAGGTTCCGCAGCTCGTGAAGATGATGAGCGCGATGAGTGGCGGGAACGGGCGCATGGTTGGGAAGATCAACGGGAACTGAAGACATGTTTCTTCGCACATTGCGGTACTTGCGTTTGGTAGCTTTAAAAGAGATACAAAACAAATCTTTGATAACTGTACCAAGATTTCTGATATTATCTAACAACTAGAGAAAATATTTTTAAGACAAGAGGGAGCAGTAGTAAAATATATCTTGCATTACACTTTGTTGTGTGGTCAAATCGTTAATTAATTCTTATTGGCGATTGACCTGATGATAAAACTGAAGTCATTACTAGCAATTAGTTATCTTACAAACATTTAGCTAATTTCCTTTATATGGCAATACCTTTCAAATGCTGAATGTATATAATCATAATCATCTCTGCAACGAAGCAAAAGTCCATGTTCAGAATACAATTAAAACGCCAAAATTTTCCAAAATGAAGAGTATTTTTGAAAAATGTACATCTTAAGGAATATTTTGAGCAAAAAAAATACTGCTATTGTTAGCAAAATAAAACCACTGTGGCAGACAGGAGGAGCAGCTGCTAAAAAGTTTTAAACATAGTTTTGACTAAGACCAAACTTGAACATTACAACACAAAAATGTTTTTACCCTAGCCCTGCGGGGCACCTAAACTGTGTGCTAAAGTCTTATGAAATTCATATTTGTTATCAAAATACTTAATTAAGCTGATTATGCCTAACCAAACCAAACCTGACATTGCATTGTAACGTACAAAATTCTGTCTTCTAAACCTAGCTTTGCGGGGCACCTAACCCTGTGGGGCACCTAGCCCTGCTGGACTCTAGTCCCTCATGGGGCATCTTAAAGAACATATCAAAGTATGAAAATCATAAAAAGTGTATTTTTCGGATGGCATGTAGGTCAAAATGGAAATAGAACGATTTCTAGAACCAAGCCAAAACGCCTAATTACGGCTTATAGTGCTGAGATAGATATTGCCTAAGGGTTAAATGTTGTGGCTTTCGCACACCTATTTTCTCTTACAGGCTTACAGACTACCAATTTAATCCATCTTACTTACACTCTCTCAGAAAATGATCTTTGTCCCCTTTTAAACTTCCTGACTTGTGACTCCCAACCTCCTTTCATGCAAATTAAAATCCGTCAACCGTCTCTTTCTTTTCTTCCCCCTGTCATCACACAAAAGCCTTTTTTTCTACTTGTTCATTGACATCCCATTGACATGAACAACCTGCACGTATTCCCTTTATTCCCCTACACAATCTTTTTGTCGGAGGAGGAGGGCATCAAATATGAATGTCGCTGGTGAAGCAGCGGAGGAAAAATACCTCCGAGGCAGATGGAGGAAGAAGGAATGATAATAATGCTGCCATCCATGGCCATGGGGAGGGGTTCGGACTCAGCCTCGGCGGTTCAAGGCACGCTCCAATGACATGTCACGTATGGAATCGCGTCTTCAGTTCTCATGCCGTCGTCCAACGAAAAGAGATTTCTCCTTCTTTGCCTGCTACAAGGCTTTCACATACATTTTGGATGAGATTCCTTCTTCTTTTTCCCGTTCACGTTTCCAAGATGGATTCTGCTGTATTTCCTTTTGCTGTTGTGTGTACAGTTCCGGAGCTGGAGAAGATATAAAAATATGGAACATGAAGGAATTGAATAGCATCAGCAGAGTGTGCGTTCTTCTTCGTTCTTCTTCAGCATATGCATGTGTTTGGATCTCTCATCTTATTCCTTCCAGATAATTTCGTCTCCGTTCGTTAGTTGTTCCCTTGGGAGGAGGAGACATGGAGAGGAGAGAGAGAGAGAGACTCTTATACCCCAAGACATGTCGGCTCACTCACTCATTTTCCCCCTTCTCCTCCTCCTTCAAAAGATGGACCACGATCAAACCATACATATTTCATAAACACGAACTCACTGCTTGCATACGACGTACTATGTACGGCATTCTGTGAACTTCTG
>LR137840.1:0-17101 GCA_900659605.1 Tisbe holothuriae | reverse complement strand
TGTAAAAATGTTGTAAAGTGAACTCTTTCTCTTATTTAGAAGTTGTGCGGGAAGCAGCTGTATATAAATGTCTTATTGTACATATTGTGGTGAATTTCCAAACGGCTAATAAAGAAAGAAAGAATAACTTTTCTTATTGTTTTTATTCCAGCCTTGCTCTCTGCCCGCAGTCTCCTCGGCCTTGCTCTCCAAGGGCAGCTTCGGCGCTTCCCCCGCCCATCTGCGCACCAACATACTCGCCCCATGCCAGGTCCAGCTGCTGCACACGAGCGCAAACAGGCTCGCCGACGTCAAGGTGGTGGTGTGCCCAGCATTCGCAGAGTCCATCTCGGAGGGAGACCTCAGGTGGGAGAAGGCCGTCGGCGACTCAGTCTCCGAGGATGAAGTCATCTGCGAGGTGGAGACGGACAAGACGAGTGTTCCAGTGCCGTCGCCCGTGTCCGGGGTCATTGAGGCGCTTCTCGTTGAGGATGGGGCCACAGTGTCGCCAGGGCAGGAGCTGGCAAAGATTGCTGCTGGAGCCGGTGGTGGTGCAGCACCCAAGCCCAAGAAGGAGGAGGCTGCTGCGCCTGAGCCTGCTGCGGCACCGGTTGCCGCCGGCTGCCGCGGGAGCTGCAGCTGGTGCGGCTGCTGCCGGAGCCATCCCAACGACGCCTCCTCCGGCGCCCACCCCACCCCAGGCGCCCACATCTCAGATCCCGGTTGCCGCCATCAGGCACGCCAAGGCTATCGACACGCCCATGCCACCCCAGGCCGGTGCAGCAGGCTCAGGTGAGTTGCTCTTTGCAACATCTGCAACATGATATCTGACCCGGTAATTGTCTTTCCAGGTCCCGCTCCGATCGTCCGCATGCCGCCCGCGGACCCCACCAAGGAGATCGCCGGCACGCGCTCGGAGCACCGGGTCAAGATGAACCGCATGCGTCTGAAGATTGCGTCTCGCCTAAAGGAAGCTCAGGACACGAATGCCATGCTCACGACATTCAACGAGGTAACCATGAAACAAAAATCAGTAGTAGTTATCTCAGGGTCATATACGCATTTCAGGTTGACCTCTCCAGTCTGATGGAGCTCCGTAAGAGCAACCAGGACATGTTTGTGAAGCGCCACGGCCTGAAGCTCGGCTTCATGAGCGCGTTCGTGAAGGGCGCCGCCTACGCGTTGACCCAGCAGCCGACCGTGAACGCCGTCATCGAGGGCAACGAGATCATCTACAGGGACTTTGTCGACATCTCTGTGGCCGTGGCCACGCCCAAGGGTCTGGTGGTGCCCGTGCTCAGGAATGTGCAGGACATGAACTATGCGGATATTGAGAGGGGAATTGCAGCGTTGGGAGAGAAGGCAAAGAAGAATCAGGTGAGAGGCCGACAGCAAATTTGTTGCCGTCCATCCATGTACCTACATGTATTTTATCTGAGCGTCTGCTTATATCAACGGAAAATGTCCCTAGCTGTCTTGGTGTGTTTCTAAAGCGTTTAACCAAGAAATTATATAGTGTAGAGTTCACTAGTGGTTTAACTGTGTATTCATTCTTCTTTGATTTTTGTAGTGATCATAATATATTGCTGATCAAAAGAACAAAAGTAGTCTTACATTATTAAATTAATGAGACAATGTTATTATGTTTGAGTTGCTTTAGCAATTATACTATTTAACCTGCTTTTCAGATCGCCGTCGAAGACATGGACGGCGGCACCTTCACCATCTCCAACGGAGGCGTGTTCGGATCCCTCTTCGGCACGCCCATCATCAACCCGCCCCAGTCCGCAATCCTGGGCATGCACGGAACGTTTGAGAGGCCGGTCGTCAGGAACGGACAGGTTAGCACTACCATGTACTATAAATAATATTTAGTTAGTACTATGCAGTAATGCAGGGAAATGTTGGCTAAGCTTAGTACGAACATTTTTATGCATTTGTGGTTTAATAGCCCGCAGACTTCTCATTTTATGTCTCCTTTAATTGCTCGCTATCACGATGTGCTTTAAATCCCTTTATGCCTTACAGGTGGTGATCCGTCCCATGATGTACGTCGCCCTCACTTACGACCACAGGCTGATCGACGGCCGCGAAGCCGTGACCTTCCTGAAGCAGATCAAGACGTCGGTCGAGGACCCCAGGACCATGTTCCTCGGCATGTAAGGGATGCCACTTTTTGAGAGTGCTTAGTCGGTGGGAGGGGATTGTTTTTTGTTTGGAGCAGGTTTGGTCATCTAAGAGGAGACGCGATGTCTCCTGAGTGTAATGTGTTCTTTATATGACGAACGGAAAGACGAAAATATAAATGAAGATATCTAACATTGACCCGTTTTGTAGGAGATAGAAGGATATAATTTGTATATTCTTGCTCTTTCATAGATATATTGTATATATATTTAAAATGGGTAATTATTCCGACAGTGGAGCTTCAAGCTCTCTTAATATCTGCCGGTTCATAAATTCGTATATATATTCCCTCTTCTTGCAGATAATCTTCTTGACTCTTTCCGACACTTTTCTCGCTAAATATCTAGTGTTTTAACACTTGTTAATTTATTGATTCATGGTATAAACGCAAAACACCATTGCATATTCTCCGATTTATCGCGCTGGATGGTCTTGGCCGCGATGACTTTAACTGCAAGCACTCTTAGATAATCTTTTATAATAGAATGATATTATCGGTACTAAAATGATAATTTAAAACCTTTATGAATAGTCCTTGACTCGATTTTATAAAAACACTTCTGTTCAATGATAAAAATTACTTTCATTAACATTATCGTCATCCTTTCTCAATAGGATGGGGGAAAATAAATAGTTGCCGTGCATATATTAAATATTCTTTTGAAGCCTCTAGCTCGATTACTCTTTCATAATTTGGTTCTTAGCTTTTTTAACACCTTAATAAAAGTCGTCTTTATCCCTCCGCCGTCCGTACGTCTCTCCCTCTGGAACAAGCACATGATGACACGTTGATAACAATCCCACTAAGACAACTAGAGACCTAGCAGTTTAGCAATCCTCTGGAGCAAGAGGAGAAGGCACACATACACACGAGTGAGGGAGAGGAGGAGGAGAGAGTATTTCAACGGACCGTTTTTGCATCTTCACTTTGGCCACCACTCAGAAGTAGCAGAGGGCCGTGTCGTCAGAGTCGAGGCACGAGGACCGTCCTCCGACCGGCGGCGTCTTGCCCTGCTCGGCCGAGACGAGTGGCACGGACGAGTCCGTCTCCCTGCTCACGGCCGACCGCTTCTTGGCCTTCTTCTTCTTCTTCTTCCTGCCGCACGGCCCCGCCGCGGACGACGGCGTGGACGGCGGAGAGGAGGTTCTTTGTCACGAGGGTTGGTGTCGACCGCCGCAAACCTTGCAGGCTGTGCCGCACCGGTAGCAGGCCATGAGCGGCACGTAGCAGCACAGACAGGGCACGAGGATTGAGAGCAGCGCAAGCCCGATCCAGCGGCGCGTTCGGTGGCCGTCCGCGTTGGAGCAGTCGCACGGGTGCGCGTAGTCGCCCTCGGAGTCTGACATGCAGTGGTACAGAAGACACTTGGCACACTGGAGGCAGGTGAGGGTCTCGATGCCCTTGCGCACGCAGTCCGGCGCATAGTGGCACGACCCTCGGGGGTTGTCGTCGACGATGAAAGACTCTCGGCAATGCGCGCACGTGCGCTCGCCGCGGCCGGCGGAGCCGCTGCTGGAACTGCAATTGGCAGCGGTGCCGACTGCGCCGCCGTGTGCGGACAGCGGGGACGCGGCACCTGCGACCAAGTCCGCGCCTACCACGCCGCTGCCCGTTAGTTTGGAAGCGTTCGAGGATGAAGAAGAAGATAGGCCTGGCGGGAAAGGCGGCAGCGGTTTCTTGCCTCGCAGAGGCGATGACCCGCCACTCCCGCTGTTGCTCTTTCGCACGGAAACGTGTGCGCTGGTGGAGCTTGTTACCGGCGCCCATCCCTTTCCAGCCACTGTAGAGGAGGAGGACGAGGTGACAAGGACCGGGTCCGACAGGGCATCCACCAGCTTTGGGTAAGAGTACTCGTGCGCAGCTGCGTGCGACGCGGGCGGGAATTTGACGTAGCTGTAGTCCTTGTCCAGCTCCAGTTTCTCTGGCGGAAGCAGTCGGCGCATCTCATGGGCCAGCTGCTGCTCCTTGGCCGCGGAAGACCACTCAGGCCCAAGCGAGCGGGTGTAGCTGAGGTGTGGATGCGTGGCCGGGTCGCCGGAGTAGGCTGAGGAGGCTGTCGTCGTCACCACCGGTGGGTGCCCCGACTGCGGCGGAGGTTTCTTATCCACGACGTTGATGTGCTCAGGCTGCAGATGCTGCTGCTGGCCTGGCGCCGTCGCCGTGGGCAGCAGCACTGGCGGCGGGGACGAGGACGAGCGGCCGCCGAACGAGCTGCGCGATGCCGGGTTTGTATCACTGGTTTTGTCGACGGGGAGGTCAAGCGTCTGGAATTTTGGATTATATATATTTTTGATCTAGTTGAACTTGATTCTTTTCTCACCATGAAAACGTCGTCGTCCCCGACGTCTTTGTTGAACTGGTGGAGAGGAGATGTCTCAGATATGCCTGCAAGAAGAAAACACAAAACTATAGGTAGTTTCTTGGAGGTCTATAATTATAACCATCAAGTCTAAGATTGTAGCAATTTATAAAGAATTATTCCGCCTTTTAGAAAATGTTTCCTTTAAATTGTATTATAATGTTAGCATTGATCATTTTTATACTTCAGCTTCTACGCAATTGCAATTCTACGTACGTAGTAGTAGTTACATTTAAAAAAAATGTTTTATTATTTGTAATGTAAGTATGGATCATTTTCATCATTCATATTCTAGGCAACTATTTGTAAATTGTAATTCTTAGAGTATTTCCCTCTTCAAAGTATTTTATATTATATCCCCCTTCGCCTATCTGTGCGATATATTCCCTTCATAGACGCTCCTCCTTCTCCTGCTTCTCATCCACCCTAGTTTGCAAAAGTAGACTCGTAGGCGTTGCTGCTCAGCTAAAGAAAGTGTGCTCCCAAGGGACTGAACGAGAGGGAGGGAGAGAAAGCTCGATCTCCAACTAGGCATAGAAAAATAATAAAAGGAAAGGCAGTGGCTCAGCTATAGGCCTTCGCGCAGGGTCGAGGCAAGCTGTCAAGGCTGCGGGCACGGCGGCAGCTGCTCTCGATCCAAATGAATGAATGAACGGAAGTATGAAAGAACTTTGCTGTCGGGGCCTCGCTCTGTCCTCGGGAAGAACTTAAGCAAAATTTTCAGTTGTAAAAGAATATAATTTATATTGCATATAACTGCCTTAAGCATATTTGTAAATTTATAGGTTAAAAATACTACGTATATTTTAAACAAAAGGTATTTTTAGGATATAGATCTAACTTTGTCTAAAATACCAAAAAGAAATGCTCCAATACGTCCAATTATTATTACACTGCTGCCTGAAAAAATGCACACACAAATAAGAGCCGATCTAGTTTTACATGCAACGAGTATGAACCCATAGAAGCAGTAAACTAGCAGCAAGTCTCTTTACAAGCAGCAGCAGCAGCTTAGAGCTCGTGAATTGATCTCCTAAAAGTTTCCTGCTCGCGACGGCGACAATTCGAGGCCACAGAATGGCTCTGGCGGCGTCGGCAGCAGCACACACGGCTCTGCTTTTGAATGGAATCGAGCAGCAGCAGCAGCAAGCAAGCAAATGGGAAAAAATGAATGAAACTCTGTGAGCCAAGAGGCCGACTAATGCAGCCTCGAACTCACACACAAGCTGTTGGAAGTTAGAAGAAGGCCTCGCTTCTCTTTCTGTGCTCTGCCCAGATCTGTTTCTCCCCCGCCAAGCAGCTTGGTGGTTTTCGGATTCCCTTCTCCTCCATTCAAAAATATCAGAATCCTTGAATGTACTTAGCGACTTTTTGCTTTAAATATCCTTGCGTCTATATACTCAGCTTTTATGAAGACCTTAGTGTCAGCAACTTCCACATGGCAATTGGATATTTTGCAATTTATATCTTGCAGAAATCCAACTCTCTGCCTGCTGCTGCCAGAAAACCTGGGATAGACACACAGAGGGAAGAGAATGAATGAGTTTGCTGCTGCTGCTGCTTCCACTGCTACCGAAGCTGCTTCTACTTAACGAGAACAAGGGGAACAGATTGGCCTTCTTAACTATGTATATGTTAATATATTTCATCCCAGTTTCAACCCTAATCGAGGATCAGGTCTAGATAAAAGGAATGCTACCCTCAGATATATGATATTGTTATTACAGCATTCCTTCCACACATTCATATCCCAAGCTCAGCAACCTAGCCGCCCACGCATATACCATTGGCATACACTCCTCCTGACAGTTCGGTGGAAAATGGGCCGTAGCTTGGGCTCCTTTTACTACAACAGAGTTGAGACCTTGAGAAGAGCTGAACGAAGAAAGAGAAAGCAAATGGAAGAAGATGCAGCAAACGCTCAACGTAACAAATGTATATAACGTGGATTCAGGGAAAAACAATTCATTCAGCATTTTGCAGGATATGTAATTTCTCTGTTGCTATCGATACTTCCTTGGAACTGAGAGAACATTTTGTTTGACTAAGGATATTTGAGAGCTCGTTGTTAGTTGTTACCTTTCTTCTTTCCGTCTCTATAATGCTTATGAGGGCAAGCTAAGGAATTTGCTGTTAAACCAAGAGTAGGAAATAAATAATAGGGAGAGAAAAATGGGAAATAGATTATTATTAGTTGATGTTGAAGGTTAGTTTTTTAGTTCCCAAACTCACCATCTAACAGATCTTCAATGGCCAGCCTGACGCCCTTGTCAAAGCTCCTGGCGTCGGCGGCCGTGTGGAACGTGAGCCCGAACTTCTTGTTGCCCGTCTTCCAGTGGTGGAACGTCGGCATCACCTTGTTGTACTCAAAGTCGCGCTTGATCGTGCAGCTCAAAACGACCTAAAACGGAATAAGCATATTATAAGCAACATTGAACGTTTTACACCTTGTACAGCAGTAATAATAAAGTACTTACATGTCGAGGCTCGTTCTGCATTTCGTTTGTAGGTTTATTTGTGCGTTATTTTGTAGTTAAAGGAGGAAAAATAGAGGAAGATAGAGGGACAAAAAAGAGAGACCGTGTCATCATATTGATTTTTTTTCATATGGACATTAAAATGAATGGGCGGAGCAACATTTAGAATCGATATCAATTCTGGAGCAAGACATAATTTAAGCGTGACTGTTGCACATTCAAAAGCGTATAATTATATGAGGCTTTAAATAATAGATCAGAAGAATGAGACCGCATGAATTACATAAATTTGCTTTTAAATGAGGACGTTTTATGCGCAAAGTGGTCAGAATGGCAAAATAGATTTCAACACATGTGTGTTGTCCAATACATATCGTAGACACTTGTTCGACTGTATTCCAATGATTTATTCCCATTCAATGCCTTTATAGTTCACGCTGTACGATTTCATGTATGTTTTATGGTTGCTTTGGCGATATAATTTATTTAGAGTATGATCACAATTCTTAGCTAGAACATCGTACAGCAAATAACTAATTTCCGTGTGAATTCTCTTTCTTACCGTCTGATCTGCAATCCTCTTTCCATGTATGAGGTACTCGTGCTTGCAGGGCTGGTCGTCCTCGTGGTGGATCTTCCGCTTGCGCACGGCCACCTCGGACCAGCCGCCGCCGCCCATCGGGACCCAGCCGCCCGTGGAGTCGTCCCGCATCATCACCTGGGCCTTGATCTGGACGATGGAGTTGCCACTGGAAGAAGAACAAAATTTTTGTTATGAAATTGTTCTATATTCTCTTAAGCTATAAAGGAGTATACTCATGTTATACAACATGTTACAATATGGGTAGATTTTCTATTGGTTAAAATAGCAACATTAGGAATGCTTGTTCAAATATTGTTTCAACCATGCATCCCCCTTTCCAATCTACCCTTTAGTAGTGTCCATATGATGAAGAAATGTATCATAAGGAAAACATACAAAACACATGTTCGAACAAAGAAAGCTTATTTTCCATTGATAAAGTTTAAACATATGACAGATCCTTGTATCGTGCATCTATGACAATGTGCCATCAGCATGCAGCAACAGTTTTACACCTGTCCTGTTCCCATGCGAGCAAGTGCAATGTGTACGTCGCCCCTTGTGCAATTCAAAACCGCCATGCATGGTGAGGTTTTCCTTGTATTGTTTGCTTAATTGGTGCTCTAGGTCATAAGTAGTTAAGAGGATAATGGCATTTAATATTTGTCTCCAATTTGATTGTATGCAATGGATCACTTGCAAATAACATGTTAGTTAAAAATAACCACTTAAGTTAGTTGCTTGTTATTGAGATCCTTGAGATAAATGGATAATATCTTTGGACATTTTTGCTAATGAGCATTAGGAGCAATTATTATTTTAGATGGCATGAATGAATTGCCTTATTATAATTACTAATTGGAATAATTTTGCAATAGTTATCTTATTATGTGGGGAAATACAATGCAAAATCTAATTATTTAATTGTAGCCGTATATGGAAGCTTTAATGTTGGACCATCGGCTTATAACCATTGACCAATACAGCTAAAATCATATACCATTATTAATTGTCTTGGCTATGGGTTCTCTCTAGCAAGTCTAAAATTTTTATGAGCACTAGCTACTAGCAAGGATGTATCTACCAAATGTACAGAGATTCTGTGTTTAGAAAATATCATGACTACTATTTTGTCTACCACCTTGTGTATTATAGAGTGCATCCATTAACTTTGGGTTTTACAACCATCGTCTAATAACATTTTATGGCTAAAGTAGCTTATTTCACAGTTATGTGCATTTGAATGAAAAGTACAGTATTTTTTATATAAATTTGACAGGACAGTATTTGACTATTTGTACTTCATATAATATAATCTGCCGCTTATAAAATAGTGTCACACTGAAGATGTTTCAAACATTTACTAAAGCCAACCTCTGTCCAGCTCCTGCTCCGCCGGTAGTAGCCATAATCCCAAGCGACCTGTGCGGAATTCGCTCCTCCTCAGGTGACAGCTCAGCTGGACTGGCACTGCCCTGACTGCTACTACTGCCACATGCCAGACTGGTGTCCCCACCGGCAATATCATCACTGAAGCTGCTACTGCTGCTGCCACCGCTGCTGAGCCGGCGGGTGCTGCCGCCTACTGCGTTGGATGTGCCCGCCAGCAGGCTGACCCTTGCAGCCGCCTCCAGGCACGTCAGGCTCATCCTGCGCGTGGCCGCCGCGGTCGGAGGCAGGCGCATAGGCGCAGGCGTGGCCACAACAAGCGAAACCCAGCCACGATGTTGACAAACGCAGGCTATTCTGGGGACCTTAAGTTCTCACTATTATCAATCCTTTCTGTTCATTCAAGTGATCCAATGCGATATAACTGCAAGCGTGCCTTCACCTCACAAAACTATACAACAAACTGAATGGCAAAACACACAGAGGAGGGGGAGGAGGAGGCATCGTCGTTCTATAAAAAGGAGCTTTTCCCTCTCCACGTTCCTTCAGCTCCTACTATGTTTCCTTTTTCATTCTTATAAATGCGCACGCGGGGAGGGAGAAAGAGAGAAGGAGAAGCAGAAGGCCTTCTTGTTGTATGAGTCTAAAAGCGTGCGATAGACCGGCCAAAATTGTCTCTCTCTTAGAAAAGGCCATGAATTCCCTTTTGGAAGGAGGACTGAAGAAGCTTGAGCTTTAATAAGCTTTCTCTCTACCCTTGAAGACTGCTGCTGCTGCTACAACCAGTTGTGCTGCAAATGCTGCCAGTAGAGAAATGTTTGAATGAAACGGACTATCAATTCAGTGAATGCTTTATGCAGACACTTTACAACTTATTCGTGGGAAAAATAAGTCACCGTTCCCTCTAAATCTCGTTTAGAAGTTACAGTAAATTGAACTTAAAAGTTGAGTTATTGATCTATCAATTACTCATGCAGTCAATTAATTTTAAAATTCGATGTATTGATATTTGTAACATAGCATACAGTTGTATATCAAATATATTGTATTAGCACATGTCCCGCTTTCAATTGCAGTTCAGCTCGTACAAAAAATAATGATATTAAGCAGCTAGCTGCAACGTTTAGAAATGACTAACGCTATATGATAAATAACCCTACATTAAAAAGAAGTCTAAAATCATAATTGAAATATCTATCGTGAGTTTTTGTTCAGTCTTCTTCCAAAGTCGTCTCCAGTTTCTGCCATTGAGGCATAAAAAGCAAAGTGATAAAAATGCCACATCAGCCGTTGCCACCGTACGGGGAATTTGATATACTAGATCAAAGTTGGGACATTTAATGAATGAAGCGATTAGCTTCTAATGAATGGTGACACAAACATTCTACTTGGACCTTGAAGGTTTTCTCTTCCAATATGTACCCAAGGTGTTTCCAGAAGTCAAACAAACGGGTTCATCAAAAAATCTTAACCAACTAACAAAATCGATATGAACATTATGACGACTACAACATTAAATTCCGTTGAATCCTCATGTGTTTCGAAAAACCCGTCCGACCGTCGCGTCAATCAGAGCTATATTCCGATGCACACGCGAGTCGTCGTTGTTGTTTTCATTCATGAATTTTATACTGCAGATGTGCAACATGAACTTACTCCAAGCTGACCAGCCGGACTGGCGGGGAGCATCCCACGCTGCTACCACCGCCGCTAACGCTGCTAGCGACACTGCTGCACCCACTGCCCGCTACGGCTTCCAGCGGGGGCACAGTGGGCACAGGGGGTGGTGCAGGAGTAGCTTGTTGCTGCTGCTGCTGCTGTTGCTGCTGCTGGCGTCGTCGCTGCTGCTGCAGCTGTGAGTAGGTTGTGGTCATGCTGAGGTTTGATCACGTTATGCTGCATGACTTGTTTTGGCTCAGGCCGATGCCTGACCAGACTTGACTCATTATAACCAGTTAACCACTGTAATTATGGAGTAACACTGTTACAAATTGAATTATTCTCCTCTGCTTCCGCTTTGTCCTTATAAACTATATAATTTGGAGCTGCTTTTTCCTTCTCTCATCGAGTGAGCACTTGAGCAAAACACACTGATGAAGAAGAAGATCGCAAAGAAGAAAAAGAAGAATCTAATACGAGTTCTTGTGTTCAGCTTGAACAGTCTTTAGCAGCAGCAGCAGCTTCCTGTGCTGGTGCGGACGGACGCTGCTACAGCTCTCCTCTGTGTATACGTCCGGCCATACAAACAAGTGCTGCAGCAGAGTTTCTCTGGCTGCAGCGAAGAACAAGTGACTCGCTGCTGCTGCTGCTGCTACTGCTCATAGGTGGCAGACGCGCTCGCTCAGTTCCCACACCCATCAGGGATGCAGCGTCAACGCTGAAATATACAGTATCAGCTGTAGGGTTGTTAAATCTTCTGGCAACTACTTGGATGACAGAGTGGCCACCCTGATGTCATATACAGACCGGAGAGAGCCTCGAGACAGCGGAAAAGACATGAATGAGGAGAGGAAGCAAAAGTAGAATGAATGCGCAGCCGACGACGAATTACACTGCTCGGCAGACACATCAGGTAACACAAAAGGTTGGGTGATTAAACAGAGATGAGAGATTGGGGATTTTTGTGGGGAAGAAGCATATTTGTGTGGGAATGCATGATAAAGAGTTTTTGTCATTCTCCTATGCTATTGTCTCTTATGTGAGTAATTCAGTGTATAAAACAGCTCATGGAGAACTCTATGCGCTACAGTTCTTCATAAAAGCTGTAATATTTGAAGCGGAAAATTTGTCTTATATGATAGCAGGGATAACTTTATTGTTCATGACTGATACGTGTGTTTAATGCTTGTGGTTATTGGAGTGTTGTACTGCATCAAACCATTCGATTGCATATATTTTTAAGACTGCATATATTTATGAGATCATTTTATTATAATGCATGTGCTACTTAAGGGAATGTAGAATTAGTGCAATATAAAAGTGAATTTTTAAGTGCACAGTGTACTGCATTTTTAATATATTAGGAGGACCAAAATATATCATAGGAAAGAGCTAGATCTAGTAAATTGGTTGAACAAATGAAGAGTACGATGTACTTTTTTGCCATTTGATTATAACAATAAAATTTGTCAACAAAACAATTTTTACGTATGTAGCTTTAACCTAACATACATATAGCAACGAAATTTTCGTTTAATATGAAAACATGGTGACTGTTCTCACACAATTTATGGAGGAATTTTCAGGTAGCAAAGATCTATCTACGGTATGCTGATTGTATGCAAGGTTAAATGTGTGTACTTGTATACATGAACAGCTTATACTCGTCTGTTTAAGTAACGAATGCGAAAAATTATTATTTTAATGAAAACAATGCAACATATATATTCCGTATTCGTCACAGAAAAAGATATCATACAAAAAATTAAAATATAAATTGACCCATTTTGAATATGGATCCCTCATTAATAATTATTATGCACTTCAAAATAGGTTATAGGTGCCCAACCAATAAATGCTACACATTCATTTACAGCGAAAAAATAGTCCATCTTACTCGTATTTCCTGCTATGGTAGACGTTTCCCGGATTCATCCTCCTGTGCGCGGGGTCCGTCGCTGCCGTGGCCGAGCTGGGCGGACTGAAGCTGGCAACGCTCGCCGGGAACGGCGGCGGCAGTAGTGGCGCCCCAGAGTCCAGACTGTGGCTGCGGATGCGCCCGCCAGCGGCAGCGCAGGAAGAAGAGCTGGAGCCTAACAGTGGCCGGTGCGGCGGGTAGCCCACTGAAGGCCCCATGCTCGCGACGGCAACCAGCGCGCTGCACCCATTGCCGGCGTGAGTAGGCGGGGGACTGCTGTTGCTGCTGCTGCTACTCTTGAGTGGTGGATGTCTATTTCGTCGGGAGAGTCTCCTGGCCAGGTCTTCTGGCTTGCCACCCTGCGCCCCGACATACTGGGGCTGCGTGTGTGCGATGAAGAAGCGCTCCTCGCTGTCCTCGTCGTCGAGCCGGGAGGCCCCTCCGTACTCCTCCTCCTCCTCCTCGTCCTCCGTGTGGCATCTGCGGTCTCTCTTCCAGTACTTGCTGTCCGAGAACGGCGCCTCCACCACCTCGGTGGCCTCGAGTCGCGTCCGCCGCCGGAAGCTCAAGCTGCGCGCCGTCGCCTCCGGCACGGACGACGTCGACGCGCTCAGGGATGACGCCGCCGCCGCCGCCGCTGCCCTCGATTCTGCTGTTGCTGTTGCTGCTGCGGCTGCCGTGGCCTCCTCGCGATTGAAGGAGGAGGAGTGGGGATCCAGGCTGGAGCCGTGGGGAGGATATGGGGCTAAGGTGGGGCTCCTGGGGCTCCTCCGAGGGCGTGAGGATTAATTCTCTTCTTCTCCTTGGTCTCCTTCTTCTCTCTTTGTTATAGGGAGCTTCTTTGAAGATCCATGGAGCCACCATTGCCTATGGGTTGCTGAAAAGGTGTCAGTTTGGAGTCTTCTTTTCTGCACTGGCAGACACAGGGTGGAAAGGAAATGGTGGTTCAGACATGTCCAGAGACCATTGCACTGTTTGTTGTTGTTGTCTGGCGGTGAAGGTCAACTCTCAACCGCTTTCAACCGCATTTCGGAGGAGATTTTTGCAACACTAGACACGATACGCACCGGAGGAGCCTTTCATTCAGGTATTTCTTCTTCCATTTCAACACTCATATGATGATCTTGCTTCACTGATGAATTCCCTTTCTTTCTTTTTTCCTCCTTCTCTTCCCTGCCTACTTCAGACCTGTTACATTTTTGGCGTGTCTTTATAGAACTGTATAGGACGGGCAAGAGGGAGAGAGATACCCTTCTTCTGCCTCTACTTCCACCACCAGACAGACAGAGAGAAAGAGAGAAAGAGCCCCCTAGCTGCTCGAGACGCACTCACAGAAGGAAAGAAAGCACACGGGAAAGAAAGGGTTAGAATGGTAGTAAGAGCAATTTTCTCTTTTTCTTGAATGAAGTCACACGAGCGCAGCAGTTCGGGTACGTTGATAAAAATGGCTATACGCGTGCACAGGGATCGAGACAAAACAATCTGTCGCAAAAGTTAATAAAGTTCTATTTGGAATAACATCACTGGTTCACACATACTTTTGAACTCTCTAAAGAGTGAAACTTTTTTCTACATGTCCTCTCAAAATCTTTGGGCATGTGAGTTCTTCTGCCGTTATGTGTGTATGTTTCTTGCTGCTGGTGAGGGCTCAGCCCCTCCTCCGATTTCCTCAATGTCCTAGTAGTAGAGGCAGAAGAAGAAGTGGTCCCTGCTCGGCTTCCTCCTCAGCATCAAGGCCGCCCTTCTACAACATGTGAACACGCACGCACGCTCAACTCGCAGACATCCCGACGACGACGCGGACTCGCTACTGGCTCGCTTTCCCAATATCGCACGCCCTGCTGCTGGGCGAGTTCAGTCTGCTGGCGCACACACAGACACTCACATATGAAATGGAAAAGAAGGAGCTGAAGAAAGTTAATTCCATGTACGAGCTGCGTAGCGGAGGAGGAGGAGGAGTAGGCCTCCCTTCTTGTCGATCCTCTAGGACACTTTTTCATCTCTCTCTCTCCTTTGTAACAGCGGCAGCAGCAGCTTTCCCTTCGCTCGGTTTTCTTTCATACTTTTCAGGACAGGCGGGTGGGGGAGCTCCTCCACACTGCTTTCTCCTCCTCCTCCTCCTCCTCTCTCTATAGGCTGCTCCCACGCTGCCAGGGATAGGACAGCGAAAAGAGAAGAGCGAAATAAGGGGTAGGCCCCATATTCGAAGGACGAAGGAAGCTGATGACGTCATCTAAAATCATTCACAATTCGTATAGTAGACTCAGCTATACAAGATGAGGACAAACGTAGTCCATGAAAAGTTGAGAGCACCGTATTACGACCCTATCGCTCTATATAACCTTGGTTTGCGCTTTATAATTTCACATATATGGTCCAAACGAGATTTTATATGTTAATGGCCACTGCTTTTATAACATATATTTGCCACTCTTTATGTTTTGTCCGGAATATCCAATATCTCTCTTTTACCTTTTTCATTCATTCTTTTCTTCCTCTCTACTTTGTTTGCATTCTCTTATTTCCTTTCCTCCACTGCAATCTGCTCGTCAGATTGCTAAAAAGAAAGAAGAAAGAGGGAAATGGGACTCGGCCTCTACCATATATATATACAATATACTTTTTCCTCAATGCAAATTCGCGACTTGCACGCAATATATGACGTCACGGAAGATTGGAACCCTGATGAGAAGAAAAACATGCCTCAGCAAGAGAGTTTTTAGCGTAAGAAAGGCCGCTGCAAAAACACGTCCAATTTCCCTCTTTCTTCATTGGCTGGTCTCTAAAACTCAGCGGTTGCAGCGTATTCATGGCGCGCTGACATGCAACAAATCTGTGGTGTTTTTTTTCGTTGAATGAAGCCGGGTGCTTATGCTAAAATGAACCCTCATGGAGGCGTAAAATGTTCAAAGGTAGAATTCTGTCTAGTCTCACTTACATTCATCATATTTACTCCAAATCTCGTAAAAATATCTTCAAACTGTACTTTACTATGTAGTTTGTAATAAAAGAGACTGTACATCACAAAAGCTGGAACAAAGAAAATACTAACCTAAGGTACAGAGAAAGCATCCATCTCAGCAGGAGAGAGAGAGAGAGAGAGAGAGGACGATAAAGATTGTCTCGTTTTCTTGATGTTATAAGAGAAACCCCATTTCTGGTCTCCTCCCACTCCTCCCCCATTTTCTTAGCAGCGTACGAACTGGGCCCTGCCTAAGTATTCTCACTCAGCCGCCCACGCATCGCCGCCGCGCCCCGCTATGCCCGGACGTACTTTCTGCAACTGCGAGAGGCTCCAAAGTGCGCAAACAGCACCGGGCCGATTTTTACTAAGGATGGGCCCACACGAGAAATAACGTTAAACTAACGTTTTCGAAGTTATGGTACAATCAAAAGTGTCAAGTGGGTCCTCATAATAAATATCGTCGTCTCATGACAATCGCCAAAAATAGATTTTGTTGTATAGTCGGGGCCCATTCTGAGAGGAGGAGAAAACAAAAAAGTCTCGCACAGCCGCCCTGGGAATAAAAAGCCTCTTCTTTCTTTTCTTCTTTTTCGTATTACGTCAGAGGATGTTTCTTCTTTCTTTCCTCCATTCCTCCTCCTCATCTCTCTTTTCGGGGCAGGCCCGTTGCTGCTGGTGATCGTACATCTCGCTCCTATTCTCAGCATGGCAATGATGGCGAAGCAGACAGGGATGCCAATTTGTCTTATATTCTTCTTTACTTAATGGGTAATCGTTTATTGCGCGTTTATCAAAATATATTTACTATGGCAACCCTGAAGGCAACGGCTACATGCTGGGCGCCTTTAGAGACCTCACAAAGGGAAGTTGAACGAACACACCCTTGAGAGAGGCGGGCATACTTTTACAAAGATTTAAAACTCCGCCTTGGATGAGAGCTAAAGCTGCAACTTCTCTATAAAAAGAATTCATGTTTATTTAGTTTAAACTTTTCCTCCTTTTTTCCAAGAATAGAACCAGAAACGCTTTCCTCTGCTGAAATTGAAGAAACCCTTTTTGAATCCCCAGGGAAAGCATGCGGAGAAAATAGAGAGTAGCAGATAAAGGAAATGAGAAACGCTGGTCCTCCCACTCTCCGAGGCATGCTATCAGTCTTCCGATAATTGCACGTAGCCTGAAGACAGTCTCCATGCATTCTTCTCTCAATACTACGAACAGGTGGAGGCAATGAGATTCACTTACTCCTGGAGAGGCGGCAAAGCTAAAAAAGGTGAAGCCACTAAAAGTACGAGGGTAATATGAACAACAATCTTTCTCCTCTTCTTTGCGCATGCGCAAACAACGGAGCACGGAGCGGCGGAACTTCTGCAAAGAAGATCACGCAACCTTTTTTGATTGTTGTCTACCGGACCTCCTGTCATTTACTATATAAAAATGGCTTCAAATTCTCTTGCCTGGCTTGGGTGAGCGTTTCCTCTCTAAGAGTTAGTATTAGTGAATCTCATTGGAAATGGCAAATACTACACAAAAAGAAAATTGTCAAAATAATGCTGCAAGCCGCACATCCATTACTTCAATTCATTA